>VYZT01007662.1:401617-501422 GCA_013400735.1 Pomatostomus ruficeps | reverse complement strand
CGCCGGGCCGGGCAGCGGGTCCTCGGCCGGGCGACGGGTGAGTGAGTGCCCGAGCGAGGCGGGGCGGGGGCGCCTCACAGGCACACGGTACGATCGCATCGCGGGATCGCTGCGGGGCCGCTGGGGACGAGCGTCTCGCAGGTGCCTCGGCGGTGGCCCGGTGTCATTTCCTCTCCCGCTGCGCCGGGCCCCACCGCGGGGGAGGCGGGAGGCTGCGGCCATGGAGTGGCCGGGGGAGCGAGTGCTGAGCGGGAGCGAGGTGTGTGCGGGGAAGGCAGCGCTGCCGCGGGGTTGTGGCACCCGAGGGCGGTCGGATTCGGCCGCTGGTCTCGCCCCGCTCCGGGTTCTCCCCTGGGCTGCGGGTGCCTGTTTGTTCTGCGGCGGTTTCAGCTGCAGAGCAGGTGGGGAAGGCAGGGTGGAAGGCTGGCGGTGAACAGCCGAGAGCTGGGCGTGTGACAACTAAAGCATCGCCCCTGCGGCCCGACCGGGAGAAAGGTGAAAAAAATTAAAGGGCTGTGAAATATCAGCCAAGTGGTTTATTTGTATTGGTGAAGATACTTAAAATAGCTGTAATGCTGAAATGCTTCAGGATGTGAAAGTTGCAACGTGTGCTTGTGTAGCACTTAGCAAGTCTTGTTCTCATTTTCCATGTAGTTCATCTGAAGCTGGACAAGAGAAGAGGAATGGATATGGGTAACCAACACCCATCCATAAAACGGTTACATGAAATACAGAAAGAAGTCAAAGAGATTGAACAGCAAGTGGCTGTCTTCAGTGGTCTGTCTACCGACCGAGATTACAAGAAATTGGAAAGAAGCCTTACTAAACAGCTTTTTGAAATAGATTCTGTAGACACCGAAGGGAAGGGGGATATTCAGCAAGCCAGAAAGCGAGCCGCCCAGGAAACTGAGAGGCTGCTGAAGGAACTGGAACAAAATGCAAACCATCCGCGCAGACTGGAAATAGAGGCATTATTCAAGGAGGCACAGTCACTTGTGGAACGCGAGATCACACCTTTTTACGAAGGAGGAAACTGTATAAGTGATGAATTTGAAGAAGGAATTCAGGACATTGTATTGAGGCTTACCCAGGTGAAAACTGGAGGGAAAGTTTCTCTACGCAAAGCAAGATACCGCACTCTGACAAAGGTATGTGCTGTGCAGGAGATTATAGAGAGTGGTGTAAAGCAGCAGCTGTCCCTGCCACTCTCTAATGATGCACATCCTTCTGTCTCCAAAATTAACTCTGTAATGTGTGATGTGAACAAAGCCAGAGGAACTCTCATTGCACTTCTAATGGGAGTGAGTAGTAATGATACCTGCAGGCATCTGTCCTGTGTGCTCACAGGCCTCATTGCCGATTTGGATGCTTTAGATGTCTGCGGTCGCACGGAAATAAGAAATTACAGAAAGGAAGTAGTAGAAGAGATCAATAAATTGCAGAAATACCTGGATTTGGATGAAGAAGCAAATTCTACTCATGCTTACGATTTGGCACAAAACCAGTCCATTCTAAAAATAGAAGAGATCCGCAAGAAGATGAAGGAAGTTAATTCTTTACTTTTAAAAACAGAGAATGCTTCTGATCTGTATCTGGGATCCAAAGCAGAATTGCAGGGATTAATTGCCCACCTAGATGAAGTGAGCCCAGGAAAAAATCCCTGTATTAGGGAGGCCAGGAGAAGAGCAGTAATTGAAGTTCAAACTCTTATAACATATATTGATTTGAAGGAAGCACTGGAAAAAAGGCAAATGTATCCAGAGCAAACTGCTGCCGAACACCAGTCTCATAAAGCAGTTTGGACTGTTCTTGGAAACTTGTCTCAAATTCAGCAAGAGGTGATTTCATTTGATGGAAACAGAACAGATAAAAATTACATGAGACTGGAAGAACTTCTTACAAAACAACTTCTAGCCCTGGATGCTGTTGATCCACAAGGTGATGAGCGGTGTAAGGCTGCCAGGAAGCAGGCAGTAAAGCTTGCACAGAATATTCTTTACTATCTGGACATGAAAACAGATGAATGGGAATACTGAAACAGCCATGGCCTGACACAGAAGAACATTTTTCCCTTTGGCACTTTACAAAGATCATTGGCAGCACATAATAAAGTGTTCTGTGCTTACTGAAATCATGGAGATTGCATAAGCAGTTGACTTGGCTATATGTCTGCTATCCCACGCAGTCACCCACTTGCCATGGCAACTGTCAGTACACCATCAGCAATTCTGGTCACTGCTCTAAGCAAAGAAGTGCAATTCTCTGAAGGAATAGCTTAATACTTGATCAAATAGCTTTTCTTTTCTTTTTTCTTCCTTGTTTTTCTTTCAATAGCCTTGTGCAATGTTCAGTGAATGCAGGTTTTTCAAAGACACAGAAACTTCCTTATGGTATAGTACTGGCACAACTATCTAAGGAGACTGGACATGAAAATTACTATTCAGGCATGAGGCTCCATCCAGCAACTTCACAGCAGTCTGGATATACTCTTAATGTGCTGTTACGACATAAAGTTCTAAGGGCAAAAAGCCTGCTGGCTTTTGGATTGTACTTGCTTTATTCCATCCATCATACCATCTAGATTTCTCAGTTAATGGAGCTACAATGCCAGCTGCAAATTAGCATTTACATAGGCAAAGCCAATTATGTCAATTTTTGTAATACCTGAGCCCTTTGATTTGCAAAACCAGGTCTTTTGTTGGTGGAAATTCTTTCAAGTTATTGCTTTAAGGTACTGAGACTTGGAGAGGAAAATCTGTCCGTTTATACCGAACAGATAAAGGGGATTTCGAGGATTTCAAACTGCCATCCATAAACCCTTGAAAACTGCACTGAACTTTATTTAGTGGCTGCTTAGGCTTTTTTTTAAACTCTGCTGTTTTATCCGATTTTCACATTTGGTGGAAACAGAAACAGTTCACTTTGAAGTGAAATGTGCATTTTGGAATTATTTTTGTAAAGTTAGGTAGCCAGCTATAAAGATGTCCCTAACGATGTAAATGTGTGCTACACGATCATGTGTGGCTTCAAGCATGTCTTGGAAAAGACTTGTGGCAAATGTCTCTCTTTGCAACTCATTCACTTAATTGTTTTAGTAGCTTCATAAATAAGCTTGTACTATTGTATGCACCTACATTTTTATTTGTGGCTGCTAGTGCCAATCACATTTCTACTATAGCATGTTTTTTGGCATTTTTTTAGAGCATGGCATTAAAATGAATTAAGTATAAAGATACATTCAATTACGGATAATTTGCACTCAGCTCTTTCAGGATGAACTAGTGGATTATTGTTCTGTAGATGATGATTTGCACCACTTTAAGGAGTAAAAACCATTTCGGATGTTACAATAAATATTTTTAAGATCTATTTTTGACTGATTAGAGAAGACAGTACTGTCTGTGAGAGACAAGTGCCTTTATGACACTGCTAACTTGCACCGTCATATGTAGATATAGGAACTGTTTACTGGCAGCTTGATACATTTGTAATCTTTGCAAACTGGATTTTTCACGTATATATCTAATTCTACCGTAGTATATGTCAAGTTAGCATAATACAATAGGTGACAGTTGCCCAATAGAGTCCTGAGAATGTGTATCAAATTTGGGAAATACGGATTCTGCTTAAAAACTAAAGTATTGATGTGGAGGTGGGGGACTTTGGGCAGGTCTTCTGTGCCTATTGCTGCAAGAATAATATGTTTGTTCCATAACATACTACGAGATGTTGATTGAAGGCTGCATACCTTCAGAGTGTGAATAGATTGTGTTTGTGATTGTACAGGTGATTGCTTTGCAAATCTACTTGCCAAAACCAACCTAATTGAGTACAGGGCCTAAGGCACAGTTTGGCAATGACAGAATGTTTGTTGGAGGATTCTTCCTGCTCCTTCAGAGACACAACCCCATTGAATTTTTCTCTCCTTCACAAAAAAAAATTCCCCTAATTAAAATTCTGATCTCTATTTGAATATTATGTGGCTAACACAGAATATTAATAGTGTTAAACACCTGAATTATTTTATTCATTTCAAGCTCTCTAAACGTTTGAATTGCAACTTGTGATTTGCACTTACATTATTAGGAAAGATAAGGATTTGATATTGTAATGATATTATTAATTTTTCTTTAGTATTACTGTCGGGTCTGCGGTGGTTACTTGTAGTTTGTTTAAACAATTTAGTGTCTGTGTTCTCTGGAGGATACATGTAGTTTTATAAATGTTTGAGCCTCTTACGTAAAAATGAGTAGGTATAGTTATCAGATCTGTTCTATTTTAAAAGCGTTTTTTAGTTTTTCTGAATGAATTGTTATGCCTGCATCTCTAAGAGTGCAAACGTGTAAGGTTAGTGTAATTTGACTAACTGAATAGAGTTCAGTAGCAAGATATTATGTGGATTAAGCTTTTTTCCTTCGTTCTGTAGCCTGATAAATCTAAATTTTATGGTAAAATCCTCATCTGAAATGGGATTAATTCACAGTTTTTGCATGAATGAAAGTAATAAAATAAATGTGCTTAACCAAAAAAAAAAAAAACCAAAAAAAGAAGAAATGCACAGGTTTCTCAAAAATTTGCTTTTATGCTGAAGAATGTAATTTCTCTGTTTTTTATATCCAAAGATTGAGAGACACACAACTTTTCTTTCCAATACGGCAGGCTAAAATAATCAACAAAATGTAAATGGACCAAATGGCAAAAGCCTGCATTTTAGTGCTATACTAAAATAGAATAACTTTTCTGTGTGCTGTGTTATGTACCTTAGAGCAAAATAATCGAGTGGATATTTGGAGGAGAGGTAATCCTGCTTCGTGATTCCTATTTGTTAACTGAATTGCTTTTTAAACTAATTTTCTTTAGTTATTTCAGTGTTCATTTTTTGTTGTTTGCCACTCAGAGTGGTTTTTCTGTGAGACCAGTTTGGAGAAGATTTTTGTTAAGTGTAATTCTTACCTTTTTAATTTAACAGAAATCAGTGTCTGTGCTCCTAATGGTATATCAGTCTTCAGTTATTGCTGTGTAGGAGATGACATTTGTATACACAGATCCAAAATTAAATATTGCAGTGTTACATTCTTGATTATTAATACAAATACATTACTGCTTTTACTAGGTATTCATTTGAATGTTATACCCTGATGCCTTTCTCTATTTATTTTTGAATGTGAGTTATCAGAATGTAAATTATTTTTGTCTTAGAGCAAGTGTTTTTATTAAACATACAATCATAATGCTCTCTTCTTTCCCCCCCCTCCTTCTTTAAAAGTTTGCTTTTTCACTGCTGTATTGATTAAAATAAAGTTCTTTGTGTGGATACCACTCCTACTTGCTAAATCTGGTGCCTGTTGGTTTTCTCTGCACTCCTCAGCAGACGCTTTGCACCCTCCTGGGTTCCGCTCGGATGAGCACTGCAGCAGTGCTTGTGGCAGTGTTCGGATCTGGCCGCTTTGCTGTTGAAGGCTGCTGCCTGAGCAGATGAGCTGGCGAAACTGATGGCGTGAGTCTCTTCCTGCAAAGTCAACGGGGATTCCAGAGCCTTCAGTAGGAGCTCAGCTAATCTGGTTTTAGGCTGTGACATGAGGCAGGTTCCCTGATTGCTCTGTTGGCTCGGTGTGTTTTTTTGAGATGCAGTGAGCCATGTTACCGGCTCACTGCTGATGGAAATCAGAAATTCTGTTTCTGCCCAGAAAGCTGCCGGCTTTGTGCAGTTTTCTGCTGCTTGGCCAACTCCAGTGAGCTGATTTAATCCAACAAAATGGGAGAAAACAACAAAAATGCAGGAGGGGGTTTAATGAGCCAAACTGGCTTTTATAAAGGTATGTGGGCCAGAGCTACGCAAAATGAAGGGGTGGGTGGTGCAGCCATGGGCTAGGGAGCAAATGGTAAGATTTTTGGTAGCAGCAAGTCATTAGATCAACTTGCATAGCTAAATAACTGGAGGAGGAAGAAGGAAAGGTGTCAACTATCGACTCCTACAGAGAAGTAGGAATTTTCTGCTTTACTAATGGGATGTGATGAAGGCAATACAAATGAATCATGTATGGAAAATAAACCAGTAGCTTGCAACTGCTCTTTCATGATCATGTCACAAGTGATAATAGAATCCTTATAGAACCATTAAGGTTGGAAAAGACCACCAAGGTCTTTTTTTGTACATTTGTACAAAGTACAATCAAGTCAAAGTACTACACAGGGTCTGGAAAAGTCTTACCCAAAAGATACTGGATAAGAGTAAGGTTTATAAAGGTTGAATGTTCCTGTGGGTAACAACTTTACTATCTTCTTTCCCTTTTAACAATATAGCTTATTTGAAGGAAATACATTCTTCAAAGACTAGTAAATCCTCTGCGCCATGGCTCTAGATGTTGCTCAGCCAGCTGCTGACCTGTTTGTCTTGATTGCCTGTTTACTTGTCAAAGGAGAAAATTTACCATGAAAGGATATTTTTTGTGTGTGTTTGGGACAGGCAGATCTTGGTGCCTGAAATGGTTCAACTGGAAAAGTTCCGTATTTTTTAATTTTATTATATTTCTTTTAGGTGTATCCTTTCCTTCAGAGAATTCTCGGCTGAGAACTTTAAGGAGTGGAAGGACATTGGTACTGAGCTCACAGATTGAAGGCCTGGGGGTTGAAACTGGCTGCCAGCAGGAGACATTTAAATGGCAGGGTCCAGGAAAACATTCCTGCTAGAGGAAACTGCTAGCAGAGACATGACCAAATGTTTTTCAGAGCTGATGTTTTGAGTGAGCTCTGTGTCTGTTCCTCTGCTGCTTATGAGCTTTCATTGAGAAGGTGTATTCTCAGGGGAATATTCCCTGAAACAATCTCGGGCTTTCTGTTTTAGATGAAGCTGAGAAATTATGTTTAAAGCTTTTGCTGAGCTGTGGTGGGACTGACCTGGGTATCATTCTAATTTGCTACATGAAACAATGGTGTGCATCATGTTTTCAGTTATATAGGTGGGCATGTCCGTGTCAGCTGAAAGCTGGTCATTAACTGAAGAAGCTGAGAATGAGCTGTGCTTTTGCTGCAGGCTTTGCACAACACTTACCCTTTCTCTCTGCAGCATTTGGTTCTGGGGACTGCCAAGCACAGCTGATTGCTTGAGTTATGCTGCTTGTCAGCTCAAAAAATAATGAGGATCTTTTCTAAGTCTGCAAACTCTTCCTACAGGACATAAATTGTTGCAGAGTTTGCCATTAGAGATGGAAAAGTACAATGAGGTTCTTAATTGGGCCATTTCTCCTCAATTAGTTTTGCCAGACAAACTTATGTGCCACAGGAGTTCCTTGTGAAACCTGTATTTCAGGCAGCTAATCAAAAGCATCTCATGAAGGAGGAAACACCATGATGCAGTGCAACGTCCTTAGTAAGGTCCAGAACACATACCCCAAACCAATCTGTGATCATGGCCACCAAGAGTCCAGAAGCCAAATCGAAACCCCAAAGAAGCAGAGAGACAAGAAAGGCTGAAGGAAAACAAACCAAAAAACTAGTGTAGTTGTCAGGTTTGACCAACTTATTTTAGTTTTATGACAAGAAAAGCAAGAAAAGCAAAGCTCCCTTTTGGCTTGGTGCAGTTGTACCTTGTCTACACCCTGCAGTTCCACATTGTTTTCCACCCTATGTCACCCTTACTGCTCCTCCCGGGCACCATGTAGCTGATGGGGGTTAGCCTTGGAGTGCCCTTGGGCAAGAGGGTGCCACCCATCTCCAGGGATACCATAATTACCTTCATTCTCTCTGAAATGTGTGGTCGTGGCAACTCCTAGCACGCTCTTGGAATATCAGCATGGCTTGCATAAGGCAGTGTGCAACATGAAGGTTATATCCTGTAATAAACTGGTAATTGGAAGGGATGGTATAATAACTGCTAGCAAGTCTGAGTAAGATATCTTTTGTGTGTTTATGCTGAATTTATTAGGTTTTTAAAGAAAATTCTTTGTAACGTTTTATTCAAATCAACCTGGAGCCTGTGATCAAATGTCTCTTACTTACCTTCCAGGTGCCTCATGTTAATACCACATGAAGAGGAGGTTTGAAGAGCTTCACTGTCAATGGATATTTATGAATGGCCTCTGCTCACTTTCAGACATGTAGCAAGAGCCAGATTTTCCAAAACACTCAGCATCCAAAGTTCCCAGCATGACAAGTAAGCGCATCTTTTGAAAAAGAGCCCATCCACAGACCCAAACACTGTCGTTTCTTGTCACAGACAACCACAGGATCATCCCTGCAGCTAATCACGAACTCACTTAAAATGGCTTTGCCTCATTCCTCCAGTGAAAGTTTGTTCCAAAGCATCATTGCTGTGAGGACTGAGTAACCTTCTAATTTCCAGCATAAACATATTCATGAGACACTTTTCTTCTCCCCTAGTGTGTAGTCTGCAATATATTTATAGGCCACAGCTGAATTGCCTCTCAGCTCCGGATTTGCTTGGCTACCAAGCAAATACACCCAAACAGGCTGAGCTCCTTTGAAAATCTCTATTCTCTGAAACTAAAGCAAATTATAAGTAGTATTTTGCAAATTTTTCAGGAGTTTTTCCAGTTCTGACACAAACTTCCAACTTGGAGTCCACACATGTACACTCCTTGATGTATTGTTTCAAAGGAAGTAAAAAAAAAAAAAAATAGTTCCATAGCACTGCAATTGTAAAAGTGAATTACTTATTTTCAGAACTTTCTTCACAGCATTGTCTTCATGCCCAGCTTGCTTTTGCCATTTGAATATTCTAGCAATTGATAATTTTGAGTGCAGAAGGTGATTAAAAACATTTTCAACCTCTGCTAGCTTGGGGGTGTTTTTGCATCAATAGTAGGTGTGTTGTTGTTTGAAGGAACTATGTGTGAGTGGTTTTTAGATCAGAACTTCTCACTGGTGGTTTCACTCAGCTGGAAGTATGAGTTTACTTAGGCAAGTGCAATAGTAACCAAACTAGACTAAAAGGTTCTTCAGGGAGAGTCCACTCCAATTCACGGCAAAGGTCTTTGAACTCATCAGTCAAAACAGGAGACTGCTTGGTAAGTGTGGCCAAAGTGTAGAAGAATGATTTACATTGCTGTCATGTATAGATGTGTTTTCAAATTTTCATTATTAAGAGTACTAAACACTTAAGGAAATATATCTAATAAACTCAAAATCATCTTGCTGCACATATATACACAAGTGGACACTCATACAGCTTGTGCACTGTGGTTTTCAACCTTCTTCAAGTTATAAACTCAAAAAATACATGCGGCTAATTAAAATCTGCTGACCACAGTTGCCATTTGGGAGCTTCTAAAAGTGCCAGGGATCACTGAGAGTTGCAGAATACTAGCTGGAAAGATTACTGACATGCAGTAAAGCCAGCGGGTGTTTTAGAAAGCCTCAGAATAGCCTCAGTTCAACTCAGTGTTTTGGAACATTTCTCAGCATCCCTGTTTTCAAAGCAGATGCCAATTTATTGTCTCCTTTGTTTCTACAGAGCTATTGTGTTTCTGCTGTATTTTGTCTCTGTCTTTTCCTTAACAACCATTAATTCAGTTTTGTGGCAAATTTCATCATACCTAGTCCATCTTGTTCTTCCCAAGCACCAGTTTCTTCCCAAGTTACTAATTCTTTCATGGGCATTGTTTCCACCACTTCACTGATGGTTGATTTATTTCTCTGTCCTGGTGCAAACCTCATAGCTGACATTTAGGGTGCATTTCTCTGGAAAAGATAAATTATCCTCACTTGGTCAGACCAGTAGACACTGGAAAAATACATGGTCTCCACATGAGTTACTGTGTTATGGATCTCTGGGACCCAGGTCCTGGTAGTTGTGAAGAAGCTGTTTGGGATACAAGGCAGATGGGAGGACTTTTATGAGCTTCATTCCTGGTACAGAAAAAGAGAGTGTTAGGAGGTTGCAGCAACAAATAAGAAACCATGAGGAGGTAGAAGAACAGCCAACAAGGTGACTAAAAATACTAATATTGCTGATATACTCAGCTGATGGAGGGTGTTATGAGACAAGATGGAGAATGAGACAGGACTCCAGGAAGCAGCATGACAGCAGGGCAGGTCCTGAGACAAAATCCAGGGTCTGCCAGGAGTGCAGATCACCAGACAAGGCTGGTGCTAAAGCAGGTCTGAGGGTAGGCCAGGAACTCAGCTAGAGGGTTGGGGTCAGGGCCCCAGGTCCAAATAATTGAGGATAACAGACAAAGGTGTCAATGGTTTAGACAGACTCTGCTAAGCAGTTAGGGGATCACAGGATAAGGTTAAACCATAGGAAATTTGGTTTTGGTCTCAGATCATAAGGCTACATTCCTATAAATCCAGAGAGCTAAGTCAGCTGCTGAGTATCTCAAGGACCTCAGCGTGGAAAAGGTCAGGACCTTCAGCAACTATGCAATTTCTGATAATATGATACAAAACCAGCCACACACCTGTACATCCAAAGTTCATGATGCAATTGCATTCTGACTTCCTTACTATGGGATGATGCTATATGGGATGATGAATTATAGGATGATGCTGTATGACTGAAGACTAGCAGATGCAGTATTTGTATTTAATGCAAGGCTAATTGATCTTGACTCACCGCAGCTGTACAGACCTTAACGTGGAAATTTAAGTGGTCACTTCCAGTATCCTTTTCAGTTTTGACACTACCTCAAAGAGAGCTTTCTGGAGTATTTCTAGCTATCCCTGTGGAATGGACATAAATATGATGAAGAGGTTCCTAGAATGCACCAGAGATAGTATTTCCATTAGAGAAAGGGAAACATTACTGTCATTGCACAGGGGAGTAAGGAACTCCCCTTTGAGATATCAAATGCACTTTTGGTCATTCCCACTCAGGGAAGCTTATTAACCACAACAGATGCTACAGAGACCAGGAGAATGAAGGGCCTGCTTTAGTGGAAGGCAGTAAAAGAGCTGGGGTTTGTAGCACAGAAGAATTAAAAATGAGGAAAAAAAAGTAAGATTATTCTCTCTAAATAGGGTAAGTATTAAAGATGAAAGAACAATTACTTAAGCTAATGGATGGTGTGGGCAAAGATACAAATAGATAGAAATGAGCCAGGCTGGAAATGAGAAAAAAAGACAGTTTCTGAAGGAAGATATGTAAGATGTTGCCTTGACTTGATTACCCCAAAGATACCTTTGAGTCCTTGAGTATCTGCCCTCTTAAGTCTTCTGTGGATGTGCTGGTACGTGTCACATATTTCTATTTAGCTTGCCCTGCTTTGGAAATAATATCCATTTCAGAGTAGCTGTAAGGTTCTGTTGAATTCTTACAGACAAGAAGCCATCCTGTGATGGTAATGTGGCTACCTAAGAATGCTTAAAAAGTTATTCAGTATTTCTTTTGAAACTCCTTATTCAGTGCCTGGCTTCACATTTATATAATTTCCTGCAAATAAAAGAAATCCTGCTCGGAGTATACCATTACTCGTTTTGTCACAGCCTCAGCAGATTTCACTGACATTGATGAGTTTGATTTCAGAGAACCCCCTGGGAGCTCAGGCTGTTATTGTTCCTTGCTCCTAACTGGCTTTGGAGACCAGTTAGCAGGAGAGGCTGCACCATACTCAGTATGCAGGGTGTTAAAATTTAGATTATCATCTCTAACATGCCTTCACTGTCTGTGTGGGAGTACACTTTTCAGGAGCCCACAGCCACCAAACAAAGGCATTTTTTCATAGGAACCTGGGAAGCAGAAGTCTAGCAGACATTAAGTCACAGAATTAGGGATTTAGACCACAAAATAATTAGTAACTTGGGAGGGATGTAAGGAGAGCATTTAATGAAAACCTCAGCATTGAGAGAGGATTAATATCAACAGATCATGAGTGACCAGTATTTGTGTAGCCTTCTCAGAGAATCCACATCCTCTGCTGGCAGCTTGTTCTAGCTCTTTACTTCTATAATTAGCAAGTTTTTACTAACAGCTTGACTCTTCTTTTAATCTAAAGATTTAAATAATGCTGATTTTTTTTCTTACCCTGTCTTCATGAGTCTGGAGAGTAAGTAATGATAAGTAATAAATAACTAATCCTTTATTATTTACAGAAAATAGCTGTTTCCTCGGCTCCCCTTTTAGCAGTTGCTTTTATAGACTAAGCACCCAAACAGCTTCAGTATTCCATCATAGAATAACCCCATGTTATTTACATTTCTATTGCTGAGGTGTCTCTCCCATAGATGCTCACCACGGGCCTATTTTTTGAAGTACTATTCCCAAAAATGGACACAGAACTACAGCTGGGGAGTCATTGGCAATTAGTAGCATGGCATAATTGCCTTTCATATTTGAGCTATTACAGTCCTATAAATACAGCCAAGAACACCTTCCTTGCAAGAGCATCCCAGAGTTGACTCACGTTCAGCATAGGATCCTGCATAAGCCCAGACCTGTCTGATCTCACCCATCCTGTGCAGGACTCCTGGCACTGGTTCCTGCCCCTGGCCTGCCCGCAGCAAGGGCGAGAGCTGTGCTGGGCAGAGGCTCCCGCCTGCACCACGGCTCTGTGAGCCAGCCATGGCTGGCTCCCACCATCTAGGATCCACTGACCCAGGCTGTGCCCACTGCTAGCCAGCCCCTGAGAAGGTCACCGCTCCAGCTGCATCCCGTGAATGCGAGGTGCCAGATGGCTCCTGCCCTGCCAGGCACCCTATGCGCCACTAACTCATGTGGATGCTTGAAAAACCTGCAGCCCCCATGTCCCTTCCACTTCTGATTCTGTGATCTTCTGGAAGTTCAAAAGGCAGAAAGGATTCAGATGGAAACTTCTCTTCCCTGAGTCTAACCCGAGAATGTCTCTAACCAGAGAATGAGGCATATTTCAGCTATTTGATCTGAAACCTCCAAAAGAGGCCTCATTCCGAGATAATCCCCAAACATCTTCTGAAAAAAAAGAACTGCTCAGAGACAGGGTACTTAAAGAGATGTCCATACTCACTAGAAGCTGTTCATTTTGCTAAGCCTTCTCCTTAGTCCCACACCCTTCTTTAGTGTTACATGTTCAGTTGCTGAAAATAGGAGTGCCTTCTGCTTTCTGGCGCGCTCGTCTGCTCATGCAATCAAGAGCACTCTCTCTCTGGGGTTTTATAGGCTTGTGTAGCTCTTTGGCAAGGAACACATTCTCTTCCACATAGTCTGGATTAAGGCAGACAATGCATTATATGACTTGCATTAGTGATTGCCAGGCTGTGTTTTAAGGTGAAGCTTTCTCTGTGTACTCTGTATTTCTGATCTGTGTTCTAGCTTGGAAGGGAATGATATTTAAAAGAAAGAAGATAGATGTGGGTGGCAATCATTACCCCAGGCCTGGGAAAATCTTTTGATATCTGGCCCTTGAGTTTCTGATTCCTGGGTTAGTGATTAGATCTTTCTACTTGTTCAATACCCAACACAGTGAGGAATTAGACTGGTGACCCTGGGGAGAAGGGTAGATGTCTGTGCATGACTTCAGTACCTGCCTCAGTCTGAAGCCATGGGCTGAACTGGAGTTTCCAGCCTGACTTCAGTGTCCTGCCACAGCTCCAGTTCCGGGTGCATCTGCATGGAGGCACTGCAAAGATAAGCCACCACTGCAGAGATAAGCCACCACAACTGACAGCAGAGAAACCTTTCCCAGGGGTCAAGCAGTTCACAGATCACTGAACCTGTTTCCAATATGATTTTTGAATGTAAATATTGGGACGTCAGCTTTGGTCTCTCCAAGGCCTTTCTGTGAGATTCTCACCTTCCTGCTCAAACACCTGCTCTGCAATACCAGCTTGTGATTGCCAGCCTTAGCTTAATCCCAGCCTCTCCCTCACATGAAGTCACCTTGTAGGAAGAAGCTCCTTCTGTCCTCCCATTGTGGATGCAAAGGGCATCAGCCCACCTGGAGAAACAGAGAACTACAAAAGGCAACCCCAGCTCTTTTTGTGACTCAAATTGAGGCGATTTCGTGCAGGCAGAAGCCTCTGACTATGGATGAAAGCAACCCCTTTCCTCACATCAAAGGGTTAAACATTTCTTTGCAACAGGCATTTGGATACTTCTAGGCATTGTATGAGCTTTGTATGGGTGTGGTGGGAGTGTCTGCCTGGACCATTGCTCTTTTCTTTAAGGCAGCCTGTCACTCTCTGCTGTAGGATATCTCATCTCTCCTCCTCAGTGTGGGTGGAAAACCCACCCTTGACAACACCTTGTAGTTTCTTGTGCCGCTTCTTGATTTTCCTTCTGATTTGGTATTTGCTGTGACCTTTTAATCTCACCAGGATGGCTCTGCTTTGAAACACGAAGCCACATGGTCCCTCGGTTGAGGTGTCACCGCAGTTTGGTGAAAATAGGTTTCATTTGGGAAGGAAGGGGGAGGCACAGCACCAGCTTTCTATTTCTGTACATCGCTCCAGATCCTTGCTCTCTGCTGTGCATGGCTGCTGCCTTGCAGGGTGTGAGAAATTCCATTCCTTCTCTACTTACCCGTTTTGTCTGACATGCTCCTGTGCTTGGGCACCATACTTGTGCCTGGACCCCTAAACCTCATGAGAGTCTTGAAAGAAACAGGGCACAACCTAATCTGCTGCTTTCTGTCTATAACTGGAGTCCATGACACACTTCTCAAAATAAGCTGCAGTACTTATTTCCGGCTGTACTGTCTCAGGGTGCAGAACAGGAAAAGCAGTTCCTCAGCTTTCATCAGAGCTTTTATTGCCAACCTGACTTGTCACTTTTCTAACTGAAAGCGGCAGGGCTTTTACTTCTTTGTTGGCTTTGCCTTTTTGCAAAACAACTAGTAGAACAAATAAAACAAACATGGCATTTTGGCAGTGCAGGAAGTCAGAGGGATTATTGCATGTGGATTTGTGAGGAACAGGATTCAGCTCCTTCACTTGTCTAAAGAACCCAGCTCTGACTTTCATTCCTAAACACATGGTTCTCCAAAGTTATCTGGAATGCAGTCTTGCAAAATCCTCAGCTTCTCCTCACTTCAAGTGGCCTGGCCTGTGCAGAGGGAGAGGAGAACCTGTCTGCTCACAGTGCCAAGAAAAAACTGGCAGATGTTTAGAGGGTGCTGATATGTCTTTATCCACTGCTGTTAAATTCCTGAAGGTGTGAGGCTGCGAGGGGTCTGATAAATGGCTCAGACAGGGCACTGCAGCTGCTCTCATCGTGTGCCCAGTCAAGAAAAGGCTGTGATTTTCCAAAAATGAAACACTAAAGTGGAAGAAGATGAATGTGTCTGCATTTTTCAGACTGAGTATATTTTTTAAATGCAACTCATCAACATAAATGCTGTCATGAAGGGGTTTTTTAAAAGCCCTTCACAAATGTAAATGGTAGGAGGAGCACTAAGCAACTCAGTGAGCAGAAGGAGGTTTAGGTTAATAGAACTCCTTTCAGAAAATACGACACAAGTGCTTAGCCAGCTTTTTTTTTTGTCTCTTGGTTGTTTCTGGCTTATAAATGCAAATTCTATTACTTCAGCCAGCAAAGTCGTTTGTGTGTGCAAACCCGTGCACAGGAGATGGCATGAAATGCCAGATGGTAACAGCATTATGACCTGCTTAGCAGAACAAACACTGACCGGGTCTGTCAGCTCTTACCTCAGCATCAATAAGAACTGAAGACCCAAACTAAGGTGGCTCTTACTGACCAAGAACACCCTATATCGATGATAAAGTGGTAGAAGATTTGCCTTACAACAACAACAAAATAAATATAAGCATGGCCAGAACAGAAATGAGCCATAGGAAGTCTCGGTCAAAAATCTGATCCCGAGTTTCTGCTTGATGTGTACTTGTGAATTGCAGCGTGCTGACCCGGAGGCTTCGTTCTTCCACTCCTTCTGGTTTAGCGTATGGGGAAGGGCAGCACTTCCAAGAATTGCTGTCCATCTTGTTTGTATAGCAGGGTAAGCAAATGAAGGCAATTGGAGGCCCTCGGTGGTGCGATAGGCGGTGGGACACACCCAGGGCACCCTTCCAGCTCCAGGGCTCTATCGCCAGCAAACAGCTCCAGGGCTGCCCGGTGTGAGCACAGCCCCTTCACATGAAATCAGCCAGAGTGAGGCTCGGGCTCATGCCTGGGCACACGGCTCAGCCACCGGCCAGGCACCGCCAGCTGCCCCTCCAGGGACCAGAGCCAACCCACACCTGCAGGGCGCTGGCTGGCACTGTGGGGATTGCTACCTGCTGGCCCCGGCTGTGGCAAACACCACTTCCTACACTACCCCTCCTTCTACTCATCAAGCCTCCTCCCAAAAAACTCCCATCAACCCTCTCACAAGCCTCCCTTCTAGCTGCTATGTGGTAGTGTCCCACCTAAGATTGCTGACGACCAACCATTTGTTCTTGTGCTGGCTTTATCCTTTAGCTTCAAAATCATGTCCTCCCCTGGGTCAGCTTATGTTTATGTGGCAGCCTGTCCCAGCATATTCTCTGTATGGTTCACATGGGGTCTTTGTCTTCAGGCATGTGGGCATATTTCACCAGCCTGCAAGTTCCTCAATAAACAACCTTCTCACTGTTTCTCCAAAGGTATCTCATGTTTCATCAGAAAGAGCTTTATCTGTGCACTAATTCATTCCTGGCTACTTTGCCTACTATGATCTCTGGTCCATCTCTGTGAGTTCAGGCTGTGTCAAATGGCCACCCAAACTGCATTAGTTAACACTCATGGAGGTGTCTCTGCCCTCCTGTGCATCCTCACTCCCCTGGGAGAGTCCCAGCCTTGCCTCTGCAACACCAACCTGGCTGCACACAGCTACTAATGCCCAGGGCACTGAGAAAAGTAAATCCTCTTGCTCCTCCACAGGAGGCTGGAAAACTGCCCACTTTCTCTAGAGATGCTGAATATAAGTGGGTAGGTGTGAGAGGTGCTGATGCTGTAACAGGAATGTTCTTTCAAGAACCAGCCCTACTGTCTGGAGACGGTGCTGGAGCACTGTATTTGCTGTTTCTGACTCAAAGAAGAGGAATAAAAATAGGCTTATACAGGGCTTACTACAGAGGCTGTACTGCTGTCACACAGGCACCTGCACACAGCACTGCTTAATGTTCATTTACCTTTGTTGATATTGCATTCCCTAATTTTTTACCCCACCAGTGTCCACCCTCTCTAGCCCAGTATTTAATGCATGAGGGATGGATTTTTCTTTTGACCTTCTTCACAGCACAGAGTGCCTGGTACCCCCCTGATGAGGTGAATCCAAATTTAGAATTTCCTTGTGAAGCAAATGACTTTTCCTTTGATGAGAAGCACCTGGCTGAATAGCTGAGTGGTGGTTTTAGTCTAGACCTTTCTTGGAAGCAAAAAGAAGCTGTTATCCTTGTACTGAGTAGTCTCAAACAATATAAAAATCTAGCAGTTATTGATCTCCTGTAGTTAACTCCACAAATTTTGCCAGTAAGCAGAAGGATTTTTAACATCCCTGAATAAAAGCTAAGAAGGGAGGCAGTGATTTTCCATTTTTCTGCCAACACTGATCTGCCTCAGGGACTTGGCAGGACAAGTGACAGCCAGGCCTGACAGGCCTATCTGCAAACAACATGAGATGGTAGAAGGTCATTTAACACATTAGCTCCACCTGTGAGGGGAGAGGGCTGCACTCACACTCCTGCTGGGGGCACCAAGTGGTTGTGGCTCCAGGCTCAAGAGGGAAATCCACATTCCCTGCATAGCCACAGAGCTTCTTAGAGCTCTGGTGTGAGATATTAAGAGCAGTCTGGAAGTGGGCAGGCATGGCCTGGCAGATAACCACTGGCTCACTTGTTTCCAGGAGTGTCCTCTGCAATGTCATGGTCCTTCTACCCGGGGTTTTAATTCTCGGAGCAATGGGTCTGTTCACTCTGTAAGCTGTGGCTCCAGCTGTATATTTGTACTTTTCAGTGCCAGGTAGGGGAGCCTGGATGAATGGAGAGAGAGCAGAGCATTGTTTGTGTGGTTGGGATGGATATGAAGAAGAGGAGATCTGGCAAATGTCAGGGGAGAATGATGAGGATGAGCAACGAGGTAAAGCCAGGAAGGAAAAATATACTCTTATTGGATTTTTCCCCATGGCTGAAATATGAAACCATTCACATTTTTAATGTACTTTTGAGAGATAAATGAAAGGAATTCAGTGCCTGTCCTCTGTTTTACATGTATTTAATTATTTTTTGCACATTCAGCTGCTAACAAACCAGCAGGCTCAGCCTGGTGGCCCTGCCTCCCTTGCTGAGGACAGCAGCAGTGGCAGCCAGAGCAGCAAGCAGCTGCCTGTTCCCTTTTCCACTTCTGCATTTAAGGGTCTCAAAACATTTTTGTAGACAGGGCACAGCCATCACCTCTTTTCCAAGGAGGAAACCACAATAAAAGGAAGGGAAGTGATGGGTGCAAGCTAATGTGGTGTGGCTCCATGACCCTTCAGCCCAAAGGAGGTGGGGGATGTTCCAGGGGCTTCCAGTGACCTGGGACACACAGGCCCCAGCTCTCCTGGGATGTGCCATCCACTGCAGATGGCCTTTTCTGTTGTTCTCTGCAATGAAAAAGGGACTCAGAAACACCAGCTCTGTACAAAATAAAAGTTTACCCCCATGCCCTGAGCTGCACCAATAAATTTGTGTTTCCCTGAATCCTGCTGCTGGCATTTTCTGCACTGTGCTTCCCATGAGGCAGTCCACACTTATGTCCTCCAGGTTAAGTTCACATTTTATCCACTGTATTTTCCACCCTAAAAGCCTTCTAACTCCAAAGCCCCCAAGGAAAAGGTTTGCAGGAATTCCTTAGTATTGCAAGCAGCAAATATAATGTCTCCTCTATTTGAGACAACGCTCTGGAACTGTTCAAGAGTCTTGCATTAAGCAGCCAAATCAGTGGCAGACATGACAGATGCTTTCCAGCAGTGTTTAATCAATGTGCTTAGGCCCATTAAACTCACAGCTGAGCAAGCCAGCACCCCACTGCAACATTGGCCCCACTCATCCGCCTGCCTCTGTCCCCTCCAGTATTTCCACCTCCTCCCACAGTCCTTTTACCAGCATGGGGAGTTACATGTGCCCAAGCAGCCCCAAATGGAGGGACTGAGTCTCAGGCAGTGGGTGAACTGACCCCTGCCTCGGTGACGTGATGGCCAGAAGGCTTCATGGGGTTCTTGGGATGCTTGAAGAAGGAGCACAAACTGTACATGCCTCAGCCCAGGTATACTTTCTACAGGTTATCAGCTCTTCCACAGAATTTTCAGAATTGAGGATTAGCAGGGAGCTTGCTGAAATAGTTTATGAACACGTTCTGTGGGTGCCTTAATACTCCTGCAGCCAGGGATTGCCTTTGCAGGCTGCCTCTGCCACCACCAGTTCCTGGAGGCATCTCCCTCATTTCTGTTTCACCTCCATGGAAGTCAGGGCTGTGACTTTTGGAGATGGCTTGTGGCTGTTTGCGTGAGCTCATGGAAAGAAGTGAAGTCAGTTATAAAGTCAGAGCTTGCAGGGCTGGTTTTGGTTTTGGCTTGCATGAAGGACAAGGTGTTTCAGCTGGCAGATTTGTTTCCAAGGTTGTATTGATGAGGAGCAAACACAAGCCCTCAGCCAGTCTGTGTCCATGTGAACAGAAATGTCAGGGCACAGGGGCTCATCACCCCCCTTCCTTTTCCTATTAAAACCTCAAGATTTTTGAAAAAGAACAAGGTGTCAGCTGGTGGCTCTGCTAGTCATGCTCTTCTCAGAGGGGGTAGGAAACTGCTGCATTGCCAAGTCCTTTGGTGACCTTGGTGAGGGAGGATGGTGACCAATGACACATTACTGGAGGTTGATGTGTCCCAGTACCTCCTGAAGATTTTTGCTGGCTGAGGAAGCTGGGCTACTCAATACCCATTTAATTAAACTCTGAGCATGACACACAGCCCATTTATTTTCCTTATTGGTAACTCTACGCGAGGCAGCACGTCACAAGCTCGAGTCCCAGCAGATACCTGTCCACATCACAAGTTAAAAATAATTCTCTGCTGCTGGGGTTAGAGGCAGAGACTTTGGTTTGGGCTACTCAGGAGTCACACCAGAGTGCTGCAACACTCCCTCTGTTTTTCACAGTCTGTGAATCATATCTGGCATCATGAGAGTAATTTAAATAGGGTCTTGAGGGCAGGCAGTGGATGCTGTTAGCCCAGATCTCCTCTGGTCCTGGGGGACCCCGGTGGCAGCAGAGTTGGGGAAAGGTCCAGTCTTCCCTGCTTTGGGCATGTGCCCAGCCATGTGCTTCATGCTGTGGGATGCTTGCTCACTCCTTGCACTATCAAGCTGAAATCTGTGAGGTCAACCATCATCCATAAAGGAACGCTGAGTGTCTTTTCAGACATGCCCCTGTGCCCCTCCACAGGCCATCTCTGAGGTTTTCAGACCTTGACGGGCTTTGCAGTGCATAGCAGTTAACTCTGAGTAGCTGTAAAATAAGGCAACTATAAAGTGAAAATTGAGCAGGAAAAGGTGTTAGGTCAGGAATTTTCCAATCCAAACCGGTCAAAACACGCAGCAGAGATCCACTGTGCAAAAGTAATTGCATTCATGGGGCCATGTGTTCACAGGCTGCAACGACAAAGCAGAAATAGCTGGATAATAAATGTAAAATTGACCTGAAGAGAAACTTGGGAGTGTTTTCTGCAAGAGAATGGAGTGAAGGTGTCTCTTGGGAATTCGTATTTTGTCCATCTCAGAGGGACTTTAGGGAAGTAATTGAATCCAAAAGCCATCTGAGCAGAGCAAAGGTCCACACAGGCCCAGCAAGAGCTGCAACTTGGCCCATCTGAATGAGCTGACAGACACAGTTAATGAAAAAGCTTTGCTTTGGGATGCTGGAAAGGGGATAATTTCTGATGCATGGACTAGAAGAAGGTTTCGTGGGAAAGCTCATGTGATGAGTAAGAAATGTGCCTACATTTAATGGGGATTTTCAAAAGGAAAGGGTGTGCTATATGGTCCCCAAACTTTGTTTTGTCAGCTGGATTTGAAACACTCTGTTTGCTTTAATGGTAATGACCTCTGTGAGTTTACTGTAATGTGGGACGATACAAAGGCATGTTGGTCAGCCTCAGCTAGAGGAGCTTCCCAAAGCTTGATGCTGCAGGACTTGGCCTGACATGAGTGCTGGGTGAATCAGCGACTCAGCGGCTACAACCTTCCCATGGAGAGAGAGGGAATGCTAAATTCCTGGGCTGCTGATCAAAGTGAGAGGGTGTCTCCTTGTCCGCATCACAGAAACGGAATTATCTAAGTTGCAAGGGACCCCTGGAAGTCATCTACCCCAACCTCCTGCCCAAAACAGGCCTGACTCTGAACTCAGATCGAGGTGCTCAAGGCATTTTCCAGTTGAGTTTTCCCCAGTGATGAAGAGTCCACCTCTTTCCAGTCCTCTGCTCTAGTGTCCCACTATTGTCATACTGAAATATTGTTGTGTTATATATCAGTTTGGATCGATATCTTCATCTGTTATACCTGGTTTGTAAGAATGCTGCCTCTTCTCTTTTTCTGTGTAGAGTGTGAGATTTTAGAGGAATTTATGTTTTAGCCCCCAAGGATTAAAATAAAGTAAGTTTGTCTTTGATGTTGGTTTCCTGCAAACAGTACCATAATGAATGCTTATTCTGAAATCTTATCAGATTGTGCCCTAGGAGAGGAATGAGAGACACTGTTTTAAAGACTAAATATAGTTATTTAAAAAACAATGATGAGTTTCTTTCTTGCTTGCTTCTGGGAAAGATAAAACCATAGCTTGCTGTGTATAAACTTTGCCTTCAGTTTCCCCCGAGAACCAGAGATGCGTAAGAACACAAAGTAGTATTTCAATCATTCTTATTTTGTATTCTGTCAGCAGCCTCTGCAGCTGTTCTGTTACAAAGTCAAACCTCAGGCTGCACTATGACTTGGCAGGTGCTGGCCCATGCAGGTGGCAAAGTGGAGTCCCTCTACATTGAAACTGTATCAAACAGAATGAGATAATTTTTTTATAGAAGTCAGGCAGAATTGTGCCTCTCTTTGCAAGAGGACCTGGACATCCCCTCCCCTGAAAGCAAGTTCATGCCTGCTGTCCTCAGTGGGAAGAACAAATGCTCTCCTTCCCTCTGTCAAAACCTGCAGATGAGTGCAAGGGAAGGTGGGAGCATGGCCCTGTTTCCACCAGGCATTCAAGGACAAGATCATGTCTCACTTCTGTATGGAGTGCTGAAGGAAGAAAGAGGCTGCTCTTGCTGACTTGGCAAAGGTCAGGCAAGAATCTCATGTTTTCTCTCCAGTGTCAATAAAAAGGAATCAGATCCAGGCTGCCGCTCAGTAGATGTGACCTGGCTCACCCAGCATATGCTTCCAGAAAAGTCATCCTCAACTGCAAATCCAGGGGAATTTTAGAAGGCAGAATGGAGTATTAACTGAGGCTGTCTTTATTTAATCCACAAATATGGATTTTGAGGTGTCTTTTGAAATCCATGGGCTTCTGGTTGTCTGAAGCTTGGAGCTGTCTCTGTCCTGTCTGGAGGTGCCCTGGAGCTGTGAATGATCTCCCAGGCCTATCCTCCCTGGATAGTGGGGTGACCTCACCTCAGTTCAATCCCTGGCCCACTGAGCCCCACTGAGTGCCACACTGTGTCTCCCAAATACACCCACTGAAGTGAAGATCCAGAGTGGACCAGTCTACTTTACCAGACTGGCAACAGCAGGTGGGAATGTAACAACAACGACACCCCTCCCAGGGCAAAGGAGCATTTGCAAATTAAGCAGAATACTTTCCTTGTTACTTAGGAAAACAGAGATGAGTCCAGGAACGGCCCTGTTACATTTTGGAGGCAGCTGGGTGAGGAGAAAGCTGGGCTTAGCCATCAGGTGGCACTCTGAGCATGCTGTTCAGCAGAGATGTCACTCTCGATATTCCTGGGATGGAGGAAATTCCTTCAATTCAAGAATATGACATAAACTTCATGAGCTGTGATTCATTTCAGGTTAACTCCCTTTCTTTATTCCTGCAAAATTAATCATCCAGCTACTGCATTGTTTTAAGACACAGGAGTCCTAGGAAGAGAAGTACAGAAACTATATGTTTTCCTAATGTTTCTTTATCTAAATATTATGTGGCTTAATATTTTTGCCAAAGCAGAATAATTCCACTATTTGTTCTCTGTAGTAAACTAGCACATCTTGGCATCTGTTCTGAATTTGTGCCTGTCTTTGTCTTAATCTCCTATCATCAAGCTGATCTCAAAATAGGAACCTGAATTAATGATCTCCATTTTTTTCACATAAATCCCTTCTTAACCTTTTCAGCCATTTAATGGTATTTGCAGTCTCTGCTATTGTTCTGCATGAGGTTTCACTTGGGAAGAATTTCACTGGAGAGCTTTTTTTACTAGAATTATACATCTAGATAAAAACATACTATTTCAAATGCCTTCCTGGTTTGTTCCTTGATAATTTTTTAGCAGTACAGCATTTTTGACTTTGATATACCAGCTGTAGTTTATTATTAGTGTGTTAGTTCTACATTAGTGCTTCTACAGGAAAAATTGTAGTGACAGCAATTGAAGGGTGAAATGAAAGGACTCGTGGTTAGCACTGCAGAACAGCACTGCAGACTATAAAATCGCTGTTCTGCTGCTTGGAGCCAGGATTTTGTAACTGCCATCAATGGGAGAGAGATCAGGCTCTGTAGCAGATGGCAAATACTACTCACACGCAGAAGACAGCAGGGCTGAACGGTTTCTGCACAATATTCTCCCCTTCTGCCCAGCATATTTGTAAAACATATTTTTTAACTTTTCTGACCTACTCACCACGGAAAACAATTTAATTCCTTACTCCTGCGTCATCTGACCCTGATATTTGGTATATTCCCTGCCATTCATGGCTCCCATCCCCAGAGCCGTGAACAAAGCCGTGTTTGTTACAGGGAAAAGCATGAGCTCATCCATTGTAATCACCCGGCTGCTTTAGCTGCTGCTCCAAAGGAGGTTTTGTGGCAATTCCTGAATGCCTTCAGACAAGCCAGCACTGGATAAACTTTGGTTGAATCTTCAGGGAGCAAAACTGAGTGGATTAAGTGCTCGTAGCTGCCATAAAAATGGGTTTTCTGAATGCAGGGAAGCCCCGGTTATTCAGATAATGCAGTGGTGTTTCAGCCCCAAACACACCACCTCTTGGAGGCTCAGGGAAGCAAGGTCCCAGTGTAGGCTTCAGGCACCCCTGCAGCCGGTAACCCAGATAATCCTTTGATCCTCTGACATTCAGGGCTTCAGGGAAACAAAGGTGAGAAAATGAGAAATGCAAATAAGTAATTTTGAAAGTGTGAAGAAAAGGACTTGCTGAAGCTTAAGCTTGCCAAAAATAGCAGTGAAACAACTGCATTTTATGCAGATGAGTTATAAAGACATGTAAATTGCATTTTTTTTTTCAATTGGATTCACTGTAGCTTTCAATTTAGAGACCTACTCGAGGTCCCTAAAGGTCTATAATCTCTCCTCCAGCTTTGGCTCCAAGGCAGAAGACTTTGCTAAAATTATTCATGTATTGCCTGGCTCCTGAAAAATCGATAAACTCATATCTTTTGTGCATTAAGTACCTGAAAGGGCTTGAAAGATAAACAGAGGGCACTGTCCTGTAGTCATGCACTACAAAGAACAGAGATATTAAGCTTGTAGGAGTTTTCCTACTGCACACCTGGGTACAGTGAAGCAGCTGTAGCTCTGCCTCCATACCATCTTTTCATTATCTCATAGGGTAAAGAATAGACCAAGTTCTGAATTTTTAGTAATACATAATCTAATTAAGTTATATAATCAAGTTAAGAGAGAAGTTCGATGTTGAAGTTCAAGAAGTTGTTCAAGAAATCTTCACAGGTTGTGGGACCTTGAGGAATTGCTTTGCTCCTTTAGATATAATTTTCCCCAACCATTGCAAATTAACGTGTTGTTACATTCTTGGCATCACAGTGTGCTAGTGAGGGAGGAAGGGCTGCTATAGCTTGTTTGGGATTTTCTACATCTGACTTGTCTCAATTATCAGAGAGAAGTAAAAGGCATACACATCTTTTTCCCCCCTTCTTTGTAATTAGTTGTTAAACTTCCTTATAACTGAGGTGAGTCTACACAAAAGAGTCACATATGCCAAAGTCTTCGCCTTTTTCTGATTTCCGTTTCATTACATGAGACTGAATTTTAATCTAAAAATTAGGAGCTCAGACTCTCCTCTTAATGTTGCGAGGGCAGTAATCCCTTTACATAACATGGGGAAATGGAATAATTCTGCCAGACGGCTGCAAACTCAGTGGGGAGTGAAGCATTCAGACCCTTATCTATTGTTTTCCTCTCCTGACTCATCCCAAGTAATTTTTTCTATGGTTGCTTCTCATTTTCAAAGATAATGTAATTCTGGTTTAATTTTTTTTCTCCTGGCCACACATCTGTCTTTTATAATAAGTGCAGGTTTTTATTCAGTTAATGCACTAATTATTGGTGCCCTGAGAGAGATCCATACTGGAATTGCAGATGAAATGGAAAATAGAGCTACAGCAAAAAGTACATCAGCTTAAACCTAACTCATGACCTTTTAAGACTTGTGGGTTAGCTCTGTGCTACACACTGTTATAACGCGGAATTTCCTGGCTTTAGCAAAGAGATACTCAGCTCTCTTTGCTCCAAAGCGCAAAGCATTTACTGCCAAAGAAAAGGGAAAATCTTCCTTGCCATATGCCAGGCTGGTGAGCCGTTTGTATTTTCCCCAACAAGATGGACACATACATATTTGATGTAATTTATGTTAAATTATATATTATATAACTGTCATGCAGTCAAGAACACCAAAATAATGAAATCTTGTAGTACCCAGGGAAGTAAATAACTGCTTGTAATATTACCAGCTTACAGGTGGTAGGGAGGGGCAGAAGCACGGAGGGAATTATGTGACTCGCCAGACGTCATGAAATGCAGGTCTGCCAGAGCCAGAGAGATCCTCTCGCCCAGTCTCATATTTTAATCCCCAGTAGTTCTTTCTTTCCATTAAGATAAAATATGTTTCCCTAATCCACAATATTTAGGGACTTTTCAGGTAAGCCCTGAATCACTGGAATTCTCTGAAGCTTCCTCTGAAAAAAGCAGTGTGTTCAACTAGCATTCATGAATATTTTAGCTGATGCCATTATTTTTTTAATATGATAAATATTACAGGGGAGAGCAGAGAGACAGCGAAACTTTGCAGTGGGAATAATATGGAGTGGAGACAGAGAATTCAGGGCAAGTAGCTTGTTGGTCCTGCCTGTTCACTAAAGCATCTCTCGGTGTGCCAGGGCGGATCACCATCGTCTGTGTTTTTAAGTCGCTCACAACGCTTGTGCTGTGCACAGAGATTTGCCATTCCCTGTGCATTGCCGCGGGTCCCTACGCAGTGTCTCCGTCCCCTCCTCGTGTCACCAGCCACCGCTAGGTGATCTTCCACCACCTTCCTCACCGCCCTGCTTCCGAAGGGAGGGTGCAAACAGTCAACAAAATTTTCCACAGAGATGCTATTCATGAAAATATTTTTGCACGCGCCGCTTTGCAGCCTGCGAGCTGCAGTTTTGAGTTTCCTGGGAAGAAAGCCTATTAAGCTGCCTTTCTGCGGGATTGCCATAGCAACCCTCGCACAATGCCAATGGCCCAGATTCCCTTCAGCCCCTTCTTTCTCAACTGACAGCAGTGATTTTAATGCTCCTTGAACCAAATCTTTGCATGCGGAGACGGCTTTGGGAAAAAAAAAAAAGCTTTTAATCAGGGCTAGTTGTTCTCTTTTCTCTTTCCTTTCTTCCCCGGGGAAGCGAGTGGGAAGACCTTTAGCATGGCATCCCTCTCGGCCCCTTAAAGTCGCAGCTGGATAGTGACCACAAAGCAGTCCCATGGTCAGGATTATTCAGAGTTGTGGGACACGGTGGAGATGTTGCTTGCACGGGGCTTGCTTTTTACAGATGTTTACATCTTCAGGCAGGGATGCTGGAAGCACGGCAGGGAAAGAGAAACGAAACAATCACAGGAGCAAGGCAAATTCCCAGTTAAGCGTGAGAGCAGGACTGGGACTTGGAGCAGCAGCTCTCTGTAAAACAGGGCAGGCTGCTTTGTTCATTTTAAGCATCCCAAAGAGGCCAATATGTGATTATTGCCAGGTTTGGAAGCTGTAGCAGGGTCCCCCAGTGACACTTGGTAGGGCATAATGCCACAGTCAGGGCTGGCTTGTGGTGAAAGCTGGTAACATGGGAGATGGGAAAGCAGAGCCAACACCTGAGGAGGCAGCTCAGAGCCAGCTCCCTGCAGGGGTGAAGCCACTCACCATCTGACCGCAGGCACACTGCACCCTGGGTACCCAGACCTGCCAGTGAGCCAACATATGGGCAGGCACTTAGACACAGCTCAGGCAGGAAAAGAAGTAAATGTCACTTGTGTCTGACTAATGTAACCCAAGCTTTATGGGGAGTTTTCCCTGACGGGAGTTGGTGCCGAGGTGCAAAGCTGCCATAGCCCTCAGGCACCCCCTTTCTCTTGCCACTGTCCCTGTCATCTCCCCTGTTCTCCTGCCTGCCTCTGAGTGGTTCATTGCCCACAGCAATGTCATGGAGAGGGTTGCAAGGTGTGGGTAGCCTGGGGAAGGTCCCTGGAGGTGAGACACCAGGTCAAATGCCTGGTGTGTTGAGCTGCAGCATCCCAGGGTGCTGCACCCACAGCTGCAGAGAGAGCCTGGGCTGCAAACCCCACCACATGCACCTTTTGCAAGGGGAAATAAATCAAAGCTGTACATGTAATGTCATTTCTGCTAACAGACAGACGCCAACCCCTTCCTCTCAACTGCTCATCGTATCCATTGGCAGCATTCCCCAGCTGCATCTCTGTTTGCTGTAAGCATCTGGCCCTCAGCAAATGCAGTTTGCTGCACATTTACGTGCAGTGCTTAGTGCTTCTGGCTTAAAAGTCCGTGCAAACATTAGAAACAGAGGGAGCTCCTCAGCCACTGAATCCAGCCCTGGGCTATCTCAGGTAACCATGTCATGTATGCTAACTAATGCTCCCAGCAGTGCCCAGATGGAGGGATGAGCTGCCCGAGTCTGGCTGGGGAAGGGAACCGAAGTGCGTAGTGAGCAGCAGAGATCTGCAGGGATTCATCCCCTCCCCATCTGAGCCTGCCCTGGTCAGTAAATGTGAGTGGTTACCGCTCAGTGTTCGTGTCATCAGTCCAAGCAAATGGAGCATGGATATAGAAGTGATGACGAGTGGAAACATGCTTTAGGGGAGAAATAGAGGCCAAGTTCTTGTCTGCACGAAACCAAAGAAGCTTTGGGAGCTGTCTCAGACTGAGGGAGCTGAGCCCTCCCTGCATCCCCTGTCTCCCTGTGGGTGCTGGATGGACCTGCATCATGCTTCTGCTGTTTAGTGCTGGTGTCCTGCCTCCCTGTCTCCCCTGATGCCTTTCTGGGGTGAGGATACCAGGTTTCCCCAAAGCTGACCTCTCTGCAGTCACATCCTCACATACATCCTACCTTGGCAAGGGCAACGTCCATTTTTGGAACCTGGGAGAAATATTCTCCCTAAAACAGGAGCCTGCAGAGAGGCTTGGAGCAGCGGAGGTGATACAGCAAATTCCCTGGAGCTGTAAATGTATTTATATCCCATCCTATCCGCTTGTGGTGAAAAACCCCTTACCAGTGCTGTGGACGGGAAGGAAACCATGTCTGCATTTATCTGCACTTTTTCCAGATGGTGGTTTGATGGTTTGTGGGATCTGTCTTTCCCAGCAATCTTCTGTGAGCTGCTTCAGTTCTGGGAGGGTGGGAGAAGGAAGAAAATGCTCCCTTGCTAGTTTTCCCCCCTGGGGACAGAGGGATCAGGCATCCTCCCCCTTGTCCCTCTGCTTGGGCAACCCTTTGAGCAACGCTGAGGGCAGCAGTGGAGGTGGGAGAAGGATGGGACAGTTTGGGGAAACTTTCATAGTCTTACATAGACTGAGAGGCTTACAAGCTTTTCATTAAATTTCCCTCATATATCTGCCACTAATTCTGTCTGGACAAACTATAAAGTCTGTCTTATTATTTCTTAGCAAAAAAAAAAAAAAAAAAACCCAGAAAAAAGAAAGAAAAGGAAAAAGAAGTTCCTATCGGGTTTTACCTAGTTTAAATATAACCTTCCTCCCATTCAAAAAGATAACAGCCTGTTCAAAATTAATTTTTACAGGATGATTTGCCACTGTGGGAGCCAGGTTGGGTCCCAGTTTGACCACTCGCATTATCTCTGTGCCCATATAGGGCTGGAGGTGCCGTGTACAGGCAGAGCTCCTGGCTCAGCCGGCGGGAGAGGCTGCTTCACTGCTCTCACTCAGCAGCTCTCAAAGACAGAACAGCACAAATATTTGAGTGTGAAGTAGAAAATAAATCGTGCATTTTGCTGGAGGACTGGTGGCATTTGTTTTATCATGCTATGCCTGCAAATGTTTGTAAACACTGCGTCAATTTGCCATACTACAGCAAAGATTAGGATTCAGCGCTTTAAAGCCTGTGTTGAGGCTTGAGACAAGTCTCTTTTTAGTGAGGTATTTGAGGACCACTCATACTCCAACAAGTATGGTTTGGGTGTGTGAGTCTGCCCATGTTTTCACTCTGAACATGCCACAGCTGAGGGCAGTGAGGGAGATGCACAGTCTCCTGAACATCTCTTTCCATCCAGGGACACACAAATGCCATCTCACCAAAACCCACAAGCTTCTGCCATCAGTCTTCATGTGGCTCATGCCACAGACCAGGCCAAGTTCATGGCCCCACACTGAAATCAAGGCTTTTAAGCAAGAACTAGGTTAGAAATTCAAGAAGCTGGAGAAAGTCCATATAAAGCTGGCAGGAGACACACAAAGCACCGCAATTTCCCCCCTGCAACAGATGATAAACCTTGAGGTTTATTACCCAGTATGGCACTCCTCAGGCAGGCCTGCCAGGCCGAGGGCCTGAAGGAGAGCCACACAAAGAACCACACAAACACAGCAGCAGGAGAGAGCGGAAAGAGAGAGAGCAGAACCCTCTGACTTTTATTTATATGTTTTCACACATCACCGTGGATTGGAGGTAGAAATTACCACCTCTCATAATCCACTGGTCAAAGTATTTGTCAATCATATTTCTCCACCCAGTATACTGGAATTCATAACATAGATACAGTTTAGGAAAACATAGATAATTGCTAAGAGAAGCCATGGCCATGGTACAGAAAAGGTTCTAAGAATATCACAAAAGGAAAAACACTGAACACTGCAAAGTCAGAGCAACAACCCAGGCTGCAGAAAACAACTCATGAAATCCCATTTTTCCAGACTGCCTGTCCCACTGGTGAGGTGGAGTCTCCAGAACATGCCCTGCTGCTTTATATATTGCTGCTCCCTTTCCTACTCCCCCTGCTCCCATCTGTGCCCCACAAGGCTGCACCCCCTAGCTGCTACTGGGGTTTAGTAAAGATGGAAAATTCCCAGAAAGAGAGGGAGTCAGCTCCATGGGTATGTGAAAAAAGTAACTGCTTCATATTATCTAACCATTTGCACATTGGAGAGGAGGCAATGGCCCTTCCTTGGGTAACATTTCCACAGGGTGTGGTGTTTCATAGCTTGGAGCAGGCATGCCTGAGGGAGGAGGGAATGTCCTTCCCAAACCTCTCCTGAACTGATGTTTGCCCAACATCCTGCTGGAAAAGGTGCTGAGCTCATCCCTTCTGGGAATACTCCTGGCAACTTGCTGGCTCGTGCCATGTCTCCTCTGCCAGGCCCTTGCCCTCTCACAGCAGCAGCAGAGGAACCACAGGGCTTATTAGGGCAAAGTCCCCCAGAGCCACTGAGCATCTCCTTTTTGTATGTCCAGCCACCCCATCTGGAGTTCCAAGAACTAGGGCAGAGATGTCAGTCAGCTGCTGGACTGGCACTACAACCTGCAAGGTGATAGACCCTCGTAAATACTGTTGGTCTAAGCTATGAGGGCCTATCTGTGTTTCTTTTTATGTGGAATAAAGCTGAAGAAGCTGAGAGCCTGAGTCATATGGGCGTGTAACACTACCAGCAGTTTTTATGGGACTGAGCCTTTTGGAAAGAAGGTCACTTCAACTGCTTGCTTGACCCAACTGAACTGTACCTGGCATGGGGTTGCCAGAAAATCCTCCCTGTTAAAGTCAACGCTTGAGAGACAGCTACCCACCTCTCATATCCCTGATTTATGACACACATAAACCACAAGATTATTAATTTTGTCCAATTTACTTACATATTTAAAAGGTGCCATGTATTCAAAATCTGATTGTCTTGTGGGCCCTGGTTTTATTATAGGCTGAGGGTCTCAGCCCCCTGCCTCACCTGGGAATTTTCTATTACTGCCAAGTCTATCCCTATGTATTTTAGCTTTCCCTTTAAAGCTGAAAAAGCCTAACTCCACTGTTTGTTTGGGTTTGGGGTATTTTTGTCATGAGTACTGGAAAACAGGCAGGAGGTCTGTTTATGACTTCTTGTTGGCCTTTAATGAAATAGTTCACATTTTATGCCCCATTTTTTTCTACTAACACTGACTAGTGAAGCTTGCTTAAGTACTCCCAGCTGTACTGCATGGTTAGTCTGTGAATGCTTCTAGAAGAGCTATGGAAGATGAGAGATAAATAGATATATTCCTTGCTGGGACCTGCAGCATTTTGCCTGATTCCTCTGCTAGGAACATCTCCTTTGTATATAGGTCTAATGTCTTGCCTGCATCCAGGACAGTACCCGATCCAAGCATACAACTATAATTTGTGTCCTGTTGGAGCATGTTCCCAGAAAAAGCCCTACATGAGTCATATCACTCTCCCAAACTCCCTGCCTGCTGCCAAGACGTCCAGCTGCATGAGGAGGAAGCACAAACTGGCGCATGGGGATCTTTTTGACGGTGGTGTCCTGTCAGCCTTTGCTTGTCAGAGCCTCCTCAGGCGGCGCTCGCAAGGCTGTGCTTCCTGATTTGCAGCAAGGCTTGCTTTGCCGTAGGAGATGTGTGGTAACGAATTCCCTCTGGGTCACCTTCATCTGCAGCAGAAAAGCAGACAGATGGGGCCTGAGGGAAGCATTTCCATAATGAAACAGAGAGGCAGAGTGCCTCCAAGGATGGCAGGAGTTCCCTTGTATTAATAATGTTCTTAAATAATAAGCACTTTCGATAATCTTTTCTCACTTGCTACTCTCCTCAGAAGTCCCTTCATTCAGTTTTAGTGCATCCCCTTTGATGCACTTGAGTTTTCTCACAGCCTAATTCAGAAATTTTTATTGTATTTCAGTTCCTTTGAGGACTCATTCATTGTTTGGTGCAGCTCCAGCATGGCTGTCAATGGTGCAGGTGTGTTGCTATCACACACCTCAGTGGTTCCTGCTGCAGATGTTGAGTTTAGCCTCGGTTACACTCAGACTGTTGTTTTCCCCATGAGATGAACTGAAGCAAACAAGACACATTTGAGGTGCAGGGTAAGGAGCTGGAAGAAGGCAAGAGTGGGAGGAAAGAAGCAAGTGGTTTACATGGAAATATCTTTCATCTGTGTCTCATTTTCTGTCATTTAAAGTATAAAGACTAATGCACATCAGGAAATGTCTTTATTCCAGCAATATTTCTTGACCACCTACTGTCAGAAGTCTTCAATGTGTCAAGTCCTTCCATGTATGTGCTAATGCCCACCAGTCTAAATCACTTGGTTGCCTATGGCTGAAGTTGGCCTGTGATAGTGTCCACCCCAAAGTAAGCCAGACCACTGGAGGAGGCTGATGTCATTTGATTAATTTGCCTTGTTTTGTGTTTTTGTCCATTTTTCTGCTGCAGATTCTTTGAAAAGTCATGAAACTTTTACAGAACACAAGAATGACAGTGAAGACTGGTTTGTTCATAGTGCTGCCAGCTGCAGAGGGCTAGAAATTATGAGACTGACTTGAAAATAACAAGTCCTGAAATAATATGTATTTTTTCACATGTTTCCTCCTCTACTTGGAGCCTCCAACTACAGCCAGTGCCACATTTTCATTTTTTTTTCAGTAAAAAAGGTGCAATTAAAAAGGAAAAAAGAGAGATGGTATAATTTTCAAGAGGTGAAACATAGGAAAACAGCAACTACAGTGAGCATTGATAAACACAAAGAAGATGGTAATGCTGCTTTAAAAACCGTTTTGGAATTTAATTTAATTTTGATCTGTGTTTCACTCCTCGTCTTCTGCCTTTACCTAATTTTTAGTCCAAGCTAACTCTGCTGTTGCTAAGACTTCCAGGAGAGATATTCATGTTTCTAAGGGCCATTACAGTGGACACAGCAGGACTTCAGCTGAAAACTAATCTGAAGTGAAAGTTGGGTCTGGAGGACACCGTGGTGCTTATTGCCATGCCCCTGGCTGCTGGGTCACAGAGTATTCGGTGGCGCTCAGCTCGGAGTATAAGGGTTGCAATTGTGCTGGTGTGGTGGGTGGCGAGAGACAGCCTGTTCCTATGGCCAGGGGGGAGGGNAGGGACGGGGGGCGGAGGGGGCTGGGGGAGGAGAACTTCATTTGCCACCGCTCCCAGGGCTCTTAATTGCAGCAGCATACATGGTGATAAGCTGCTGAATTGCCTTTCATCGGCCGGGAAACACAGCATGTGAAAAAATTCGGTCTGTCATTGTCTGCTTGCACAGCCCGCTGCCTGACCCGCCAGTCTGCACACAGGACGGGAAAATAAAGGCAAATATTACTGCCACTCCAAGAGCCACGGGTCCCGGCATCGCCGCCTCGGGCCGAGGGAGGTGGAAGGATCAAGGTGGTGGAAATCAGCTCATGTTGGCCACGTTGCACACTTCCTTTGCCCTCCTTTAGGGCCACAACCTCCGTGGCAAAGCTTTTCCCCAGCTGCAGGTGAACAGCTCGGCCACAGGGCGCTCAGTGCAGGGCTGGCACATGAGTGAGCCACTGCGAGTCGGGACAACTTCCCTTGGATTTTACAGTTCCCGGGCCCAGCTCCTGAACACCGACTGTTTGTAGGGAACCTGTAGTTTGCTTGTTTATTTATCTAGCTCATCCTGTGACTTCCAAGGAACGGTTTCCTTGTCCTTATGCTAATTCAAGCCCTGCTGAATAAAGAGGCTTTTTTCCCCTCATCCCGTCCTGCGAGAGGTCATCTTTATTCAAGAGCCATGAATGATGTGCGCAGGGTACTAATCGCGCACAAAGAGCCCCGTCCCGAGCCAGCCAAGCGTACAGCTGTCCTTTTGTTCCCAGGGATGGAGAGGGAACCTAAAAAGTGCTCCTGCCCCAGGGACAATAGCAGCGGCTCGAGAGACGCCTGAGATTTGGCAGGGCCCCTCTTTCCTGGCGCTAAAGGGCCTTTATTAAACATAAATCATGTCAGCTGCTAGCACAGCCCTTTCTCAGTTTATAAAAGATTCCCCTTTACTGCTTAAATGACACGATGGAAAGGAATTGCTTTGAAATACCCCAAAGACCAAAGCAATGGAGCAGGTTGGGGACAAATGACACTTCTGACTGTTTAATAGTAATGCTCATCTGTCGCTGTTACAATGATACTTGCAGCTGGGTTGGTTTTTTAAGGTGGCTGATGATTCAGTGTGCTTTATTGATTTTGTGTTGGCTTGAAATGTCATGAGGTCACAAGGACATATTTTATACCTGTGAGTTATGAAGAATAACACAGAGCCTTACAAGCCCTGGGATAAATACGCTGCCATACGTTATCGTTGGAAAAGTGTGATGCCTTGGGCATAGTAACTAAGTGTAGAGCATCTCTGCAAAGAATGTCATACCTCCGTCACGGGAATAATAATTTGACTTTCATATGCAGTGATGTATGACCTGACTGCAGCATTTCCCTGGGCTGGGAAACAAACACTCTTTCTTCTTCCCCTTGTAAATAAAAGGGCATTCTGAGTATAAGGAACAAAGTCACTCACGGAAAATGTGTAGCTTCAGGTACTGCTGTTGGCAATTCCTGTCCCTCACTAGGCAGTGGGTGTTTTTGGGCAAGGAGATGTCATTGGGAGCGCAAGACATGGCAACCACTGAAGCTTTGGGCAAGATGAGGATGTGTCAGGAGAAGTTTGGTGTCCCTCTGGAATTTCAGGCAACTGGATGCTGGTAGTGACTGGAATTAAGTAGTGAATAACTTAAAGTCTTACCTGGAGGCCTCCCTTCAAGGTGTAATTGTCCAGGCTCATCTTCTGCTTCTGCTCCTCATACAGAGATGTACCAGCCAAATCCAGGCATGTGCTCTGTCTGTTAATATGTATATCTACCTGTTGTTTAAGTTTACACTTTAATAGCAGTGACAGCTGATTCAGACCATGCCTGAACATTCCTCCTCCCCTCCTGCTTGTGTTCACCTTTGTTTCCCTTGAGTTGACACACCTGGCTGTGCAGTTCTCTTGCTTGCCACAGACAGCAGTCACAAGGATGGCATTTCTGTCCCCCAGGCTGCCCTGTCTCTGTTGTGCTTGCTCTCATTCAGTGTCTCACTAACTCTTGGAGGCCAGGCATGGGAGGGCTGCACAGCCATGGAATCAGTCCATGCACTGCACACTGGAACAGGTAATTCCATAGGTGGCTTTAGTCCCCTAGTTCAGTATCAGTACAATGCGCCATGATCATCACCTCGTGGAGTCAGGGAAAGCATATTAGAGGCTTTCACAGGTGAGGTCCTCCTGGCCCTGGGTAACAAGCAGAGTTTCTTAGTTGTATAATGAGCTCCTTTTTCATGTTCTCAACACATTCTTGGGTTTTGACAAGGATCCCCACCAATCTACCAAGGATTCATAAATAACTGAGCCTACAGCTCTGTGCATCATGTCTCAGCTCCTCTCTGCAGAATAAGCCATTGCTCTGACAACCCCAAGTTTGCAAAAAACTGCCTTGACTGTTCCATATTTTGCAGGCTGGATTTAGGTCTGATTTGGTCCTGCCATATTTTATTGCAAGTTATTCAAGTCAATGAAGAGTTGCTTAGTTTGCACTAGCAATAACTTTGGCCCTGAATCTGCAACAATTTTTTCCCATTTGAAAACGGAAAGGTAATGTCTGCATACCACTGGGACATTTGCACATAATATAAAGTCACTTATCAGTGGCTGTTGCTCCTTGCATTTGATATTTGCCTCATGAAGGTCTGGGTGACATGGCACTCAAATGAAGATTATTCACAAAGACACATTTTTCCTGACATGAGTAATAGGCTGGAAAAAGAGCTAATGGAGTGTTAGTAACCCAGAGACCAGTCATCACATTGCTATCTTCACAAGACTCACCTGTATGAAAGGCTCATCTTTTTTACAGATGTCATGAAACATCAGTTTTCTCCTAAATAATATATCTCAGAATTTACATATATTAATAGTATGTTTATTATTATTCTTTTATATACTTATTTATATGTTATTTATATATATATAAAGATATTGAGATTATATATATTTGTATCTCAATGCATATCTCATATTGTTATGTAAAGCTGAAATATCAAAGCTGAATTTACCCAAGTAAAGTTTAATGGCATTGATGGCAAGGAAAGACAGAGAGAAAGCAGTGTATTAACTGCTTTGGATCTTCAGATTTATTATTTCTGACTTGCTGCAGACCAGATTAAAATTCGTAATAGCACAGGTGAATCATTCTATTTACTGTCGTTACACTGAGAAGCTCTAACCAGTTTTTAAATATATTTCTTTTCTTTAGAATACTTTTTCAATTGCTAAGACACACTGACTTGAGTTTCGAATATCTTTCACTCTCTCATTAAACAGAAGAAGGACAACAAATGTCAAAGTGAAAAAGTGCAGAGGATGGGGAGATGATTCAGCCTTACTGATCACTATTTACCATGGCAATTTGCTTTATAAGTTGCAGATGTAAATTTTAGCAAAGCAGGATCATCTTGGACTGTTTCTCTTCTGTGCCTTAGTGTGTCCATCAGTTAAAAAACTTTGCTGGGGCTGAATATGTAACTTGTGGTTAGCCACACAAACACAGAGGCAGATTCTCAGGGTTGGTGCACACCAAATTCAGCCTAAGTGTGGCTCCTCACTCTCCTCACCCAAGGGTCTTCTGCATTCAGCACTTGCTCTGGAAACATCTGAGTGGTTGGCAGGATGGGGTCTCTGCAGATTTTCCTTGTTTGGGTCCCATCTGAGACTGCAGATGTCTGCACGTGTTGAGTTGTGTTCCTTTGCACCCACGCAGGACCACTGAGCCCTCCTCATGTGAGTCACAGCCTCATGAGCTGGCCTGAAGCACTGACACTGGTGGCACTGAACAAGCAAGTTATTGGGAATTTAGTACCATCTCTCATTTCCAATGGCATCCACAGCTTTTTGCATGTGAAAGTATGAGATGTGCTCTCAGAGACTGCTTGAGCCAGCAGAGCACAGGTACTCCCAGAAAGCATGTGGGGTGGAGATGGACTGAGCTCACTGCTTTTTGGGCAAGGATTGCCCTTGGCTGTATGTGCAGTGCTGAAATAGCAGAGCATCAGTATTTCTGAGACGCAGCCATCCAGTTATTTGTTAATAAAATTTAATATTGCAAAAAGATGATCATAGATCAATAAATGGTATGTCCCTAGTGAGGTCCTGATGAACAGGTGTGTATCTGAGAGGATGCATATATTCTGACAGTGGCCTAGAAAGTGTTAGGGGACAGTAAAGGGTTCACTACCTTCTTTTTTTTTTTTCTCTTATTGTACCATAGGATGTAGGTTCAGATCCCTGGAATTTATGCCACCAGTACCTCATCCTAGTGAAAAGGAGAACTGATTCCTGTCTGCTACCAGAGCACATCCTTTTTTCTAGATGGAAGATATAAACTCACTACCCAAAGGTGTACTTTGATCTGCACTTAGGTGCACTGTATGCTTCTGCTGTCTCCTGAAATGCTCCTGATCATTGGGGTCTTTCTACACCTTTAGCCCCAGAATAACTGAATTATGGACACAAAATTACCTGGACTTGCAGGGAAATGTGCTCCTATTGATTTTCTTTCCACTCAACTGATATGAAGCTCCATTAATCCTGGCAAACTTCTTAAACTATTTTCCCAGTCCAAGTAGCACACGCTTGATTGGCACTTCTGCAAAAAAAGGGATCTGAATGTGAAATCCTCGGTTTTTTAGCAGCATCATTCACACATCGGAGCTGCCAGATGGCTGTGCTCTCCTTGGCCAGCCCATTGAGGGAGCAGGGAAAGCGGCACACGACATCCCGGCGACTGCGGGCTCTCCGGTGCGGTGCGTGGGCCACAGGAGGCAAATCCCACCTCCTCCCCGCTTCGGGAGGCAAATCCCACCTCCTCCCGGCTTCAGGACACGCCATCCGCAAATGACTCCTGCCTCTGCAAGTCAACCCTGCCTCTGGGCTGCAGGCAACAGTGAGTTTGTCAGCGAGGTTTGGGGAGAGAGCTGGCACACCACATCCATGATACCAATGGGCGTGGTGGAGAAGGGATGTCAGAACCTGGACTAGGAGCGGAGCAGCTGGAAGGGGGTTGGCAGGGGCTGGGGGTCCATCAGAGCAGTGCAGGAGGGTGCCCCACTTATTTAACAGCTGCAAAAATTCCAAGGAGCTGTTTTTCCCGCTGTCAGAGCCCAGGAGCTCATGGTGCCTCCTGGAAGGCTGGGGTGTGCAAGCTTGCTGCAGCGCAGGCACTGACAGGGGAAGCAGGATTGTCTTCTGGAGCCAGCTGAAGAAGCAGGCAGGGCTTTTGAGCTGGTGACGGGGAGTTTTCAGGGTACTGCAGGGAAATTTTCAGTATCCAATGTCTTGTTCCCTGCCTAACAGATCAAAGTCATCAGCATGAATTCAGATACCTCTGTTTATATTTCAATCTATTACAGAAACTAGATATTTTTTTTACCAATCCCTGCTGTCTGCAGGTGAAGACACCAACTTCAGTCACAGTAGAAGTGCTGCCTCCATTTGCCTCAGCCCTCCCCACTGCCCTTGCCTGCAACGGTTGCTATTTTTATCCTCTGTAAAGACAGTACAATCAACTCCCTGTGCTACCAAAGGAGCTCTGATGGATAATTTAATACCAAACACTGAGATGATTAGGGGTGCAGGGAGGCTTTATTACAGTCAGAGAGAAGCTGAACAGGCGAAGGTTGTGCTGCAAGTCTGAAATCTCCCAAAAATAGCAATGTGGAAAGCCCATGGGGGAAAAAGCTCTGTGGAAGTGTCAAATGCTGAAAGAACCTGGTGGCTCAGGGGAAAAGAGAGGCTCCTTAGAATGGGGGCTGTTCAGCTGTTAAACTTCAGCCTGCAAAACGGGCTGGCTTCTAGTGTGGTCAAAAAAACATGAGGTGGCTGTTCAGGTTGTCAATGAGTCAAACAAATCAGGCCGTGCCTTTAGTTACGCCCACTGCTGTTGGACCAAAAGAGGAGTGAACAACTCTACTTTCCCCACTGGAGGAAAGACACAATTTCTGTGAAGAAGCTCTCTTGATGTCAGAGGCCATCTGGTTTACTTTTTTTTCAACACTGGCTCTACTTGTTCACCTCCGTGTATTGTTGGAGGAAAGGAACTCACCATGGCTTGCAGAGGAGCACATGTTATAGCAGACTGTATTTTCTCTGACAGCTTCTGCTGACTGGAAGGTGCCCTGATGCTGAGCTGTGCACACAGTTAACATGACAAAACTCCTTTGGAGTGAGGTAGATCTGCTCTCTTGCAGATATGCTGGTATAAATACATCTGTATTGGGATGGCTACTCATGTAGATAAATTAAATTACTCTTCTTGTCTAAAATACATATACTCATTATACCAGAACAATTTATGCACTAAGGGAATTAGTCATATAACTATATACAGTAGTTGAAATGGGATTTACCAGCTAGTGGGATGAATATTTATTCTTATCCATAGAGAAGTAAGTACAGGTTTATTATTAATCTGTCCTATGTAGCAGACACAGTATGGACCCATATGGCTAGCAGCATGAATCCTATAACAGTGAACTTCCTATATAGTTTGTTTCTAGGATACATCAATTTAAAAAAAACCCACCTTGCAAAAATAATTATAGCAGGACAAAGAGTACCCATGCCCTGTCTGAACAGCTGTGTTGAAATAATTATGGCCGGAGGTGGGTTACGATCCTTCCTTCCATCCAAACCCCTTCTGGCTTTGAGATTTCAGTCATGCCAGTATGATAAAGGAAAAACCTTTCTCTTTTTTGGTGGCATTTCAATGAGCTCCTCAGCTCATGTGAAGTCCACCTACACCAGTTAATGGAGTGGCTTTTAGTGGGAAACACTATTTAAACTTGAAACAGATAATCATGGCACTGTGGGGAGAAGACCCATACTGGGTCTCCTGTCCATCTTCCTGATGCACCGGGCACACAGGCACAGTTCCTTGCCCTTGGCCCTTTACAGGGGGTTAGGACAAGGGAGACACCAGGGATTGCCCTCAGCATCAATGGGTGCCTGTCCTCGGGCCACGGCAAACTCATTTCATTTCTCTTGGGTGTGCTGAGGAGCAGAGACCAGTGAGACATGAGCATTAATGCTGAGTTGGAGCATTCACATTCCACCCACTCCTACCACTTTTATCTTACAGTGATATACCCCAGCCTTGAGGCTTACAGGATCTGGCCTTTGCTAGCATTTTGCTAGAGCCCAGCAACAAGATTTCTATTTTGTCTGGCAGGGCTCATTTCAAAGAGGCCTGGTCCCCGGAGAGGCAGCTGACATTCTCTTTCTTCATTTCACCCTGCCAGCTGTCTTCTCAGTTCTGTCTTTTAGACCTGTTTTTGTTTCTGGGCAGAAATACTTGTGCAGGTCAGCACTGAGCTTTCATTCAGTAGCAAGCTAAGGAATTTTTCAATGGCATAATGTTAGCCTATTTTAATTTCCACATAAATTCACTCTCCTATAACCTGGATACATTTAATTTAATGACAACATTGAGCCACATCAGGAAAACAAATGAAAGTGGAAGAGGTAAAAAAAAAAAAGGTCCCAACCCTTTTCTTTTGGCTGTCTCAAACTGCAAAGTGGATGAAGAATGCAGAAATACACCTTACACTGCACCACCTTGGTGACTGTTCCAGGCCAGCAGAGCAGTTACTCAGTACCTGCTATTTCAGTTCCTAGCTCAGCCACACATGACATTACAAAGATAAATTCTCTACCTTTTGCTGGGAGTTGCTGACATAAGGAATAAGAAGCCAGGTTGCAGAACCAAACCTTGTGTCTCCCAAACCAACAGGGAATGACGCAATGGTTCTCAGAGTGTTTGGCAGTTCACCAACACCAACAGGTTTTCCAAGTATGAATGTCAACCAAAACACCCTTCTTCCTGGGTAAAAAAAATTCTCTCTCGAGCCATCTCCATCTCTGCTTCCCCAAGGTCCCAATTACAGCCGTGTAAGAAACTCTCATCTCCCTTCCTTTTGCTTGCAGCCATGTCTTTGTGGTGTGGGTGGAATTGCTCTTTGTAGGTAGCAGTGCCCCGGGGCTTCGTTCTGTGAATCTCACTACAGCAGCCACCTCTTCTATCTGCCAATCAAGGTATTCTCCCACTAGTCATTTTATAATCTACCATATAATACTTTACAATCTACTGTAGGGTAGACTTTTGACAAGATATTTCATGGTTTATTCAGAGTAAATGCACACTAAGCTCGTTTAATCTAAAATCCATACGGTTTCCAAAATTTCCTGTGCTCTCTATGTCCTCTTTATAAAAATACCAGCTTTTTCTCCTGCAGCTTGGATTCTAACAGGACTTTATTTCATTCATCTACTTTTTCTCTTCCGACTGAAAGTTGCTACCAGCTTTTCCTGAAGACAAGGGCAAAGCTGTGATGGACTTCAGCAGGTGAAAGGCTGGGTCTTTAGCTATCACGCTCATCTATGAGAAATGAGAAGACCAGCATCACCTCCATGGGACGTGAGGGCACCTTTGAAACACATTATCCACCGTAAAAAGGAGGCTGTCCAGCAGCACAGCTGCAGGCAGACCACTCACTCAACAGCAGATCGAGTTACCTGAAATCAGACTTTTGAGTTACCACATTTACCCTGGTATTTACACATTAGTCCTGGTAAATGCTGAGAAAAGAACCATAGTGTGAAAATCACGTTGTTGTTTCAAATGAACGTGCTCCGTGCCAGCAAGTGAGAGGTTTGGTGGCTGCAAATCTAATATCATTGGGGGACATTCTTATGTCCTGATGGTTTAGGAGAATTTTGGTGACAGCAGCATTTTGTTGGACACAGCTCTTACAGAGTGGCTCCCTGTGAGCAGCCTGAACATTCCCGGGGTGCCTCTCCCACTGCTGTGCAGGGCTGTAACTCCCCGAGCACCAAGCACCATAGCTGAGGGTTCAACTTGGTGCCAGCACCTCACTGCCACCAGGGTGAGTGCTGCTTTAGAGGTTGGTACTTTCTCCATCCCTGTTGAGCAGTAAAATCAAGCCTTTCCCATACATGTGGGCTTGCCCCAGGGTTTCTGCAGCTGGGCTCAACTGGTCCCATCTGTTGCCACCGGCTGTGTTAGGCATGCAATGTGCCTCACCGCAGGATAAGTCCTGGTCTCAAGGGCCTGGGCTGCAGCTGCTGCAGACCCAGATGCCCCCAGATCTCAGGTATCAGTTGGGGATTTTGTGGAGGTAAAGGGATACATTGACTGGATTCCTTGCCCCTTGTTCCTCCTTTTGTTTGCACAGAATCACAGAATATGCTAAGTTGGAAGGGACCCTTCAGGATCATCAAGTCCAGCTCCTGATGCTGAACAGGACACCCCAAGAATTTCACTATGCACCTGAGAGCATTGTTCAAACACTTTTTGAACTCTTTCAGGGTTGGTGCTGTGACCACTTCCCTGGGGAGTTTATTCTAGTGCACAATCACCCTTTGCATGAACAGCCTTTTCCTGATACCCAACAGAAACCCACCTGATTCAGCTTCATGCTGTTTCCTCGGGTCCTGTCACTGAAGAGATCGATACCTGCCCCTCTGCTGCCCCTCGTGAGGATGCTGAAAGCCACAATGAGCTCTCCCCTCAGTCTCCTCTTCTCCAGGCTGAACAGACCAAGTGACCTCAGCTACTCCTCATAAGGATTCCCCTCTAGACCCTTTGCCATCCTCATGGCCTCCTTTGGACACTCTCTAACAGCTTTATATCTTTTTTACTTTGTGGCACCCAAAACTGTCCCCAGCAGTTGAGGTGAGGCTGCCGCAGTGCAGAGCAGAGTGGGACAATCCCCTCCCTTGCCCGGCTGGTGATGCTGGGCCTGATGCCCCCAGGACACCATTGGCCTCCAGGCTGCCAGGGCACTGCTGACTCGTGTTCAACTTGCCATCAACCAGGACCACCAGGTCCCTTTCCACAGCGCTGCTCCCCAGTCTCTCCTGCTCCAGTCCTTACACAGAGTCAGGGTTGCCCTGTCTCAGGTGCAGAATCCAGCACTTGCCCTTTTTAACTTCATGCAGTTGGTGATTGCCCATCTTGAACTTGTCAAGGTCTCTGCAGGGCCTCTCTCCCCTTGAGGGCTGCGATGGCTTCTCCCAATTTAGTGTTGGCAAACTTACTTAGTGTTCCTTCTAGTGCTGCATCCAAATTGTTAATGAACATTTTGAGTAATTTTGTTGGAATTACTTCTTCCTCACATTTGGAGGAAGCCTCCTCTCTGTGGTAGACCCTCAGGACATCGAGCAGACACACAGGGAGCGACTGGCCCAGAATTTTGTAAGGCCACCATGATTTTGCAGATTTTTCCTACCAGGAGGTTTCATGAGGAGTGAAATGTGTGGGAATGGTGAGCCCACAGCAGGGGGCAGTGCTCTATGGAAAATCCATCCACGGTCCTTCAGCCATTTTGAGCATGGAAACTGTGACATTACAGGGCCTGATGTAGCAGCCCGGAGCTTCTTTAACATCCCTTTTACTCCCTGTCCAGGAAGGATGATTGCAACAGAGACATACTTGTGCACAACTCTCTCTGCACAACTTAGGCTTTGTTTCTGTCTCAGACACACACTTGGTTTTGAGGTTGAAGAAAATTATCAGATGTTTCAGTGTTCAAATCCATGCATGTATTTTCCCAGATGTATCTGGTGTGTCCTTGGGCCATTCCTAGAAAGAAAACTCAAAAGGCCAAGGCACCTCCAGAGCACCCTGAGAAGGGAGCCCTCAGCAGCTGGCCTGCCTTTATCAGCCATCATTCAGGAATCACATGCTACCCCAAGAGGGGCTATTTTAATTAAAACTTGAGATTATTGCCAGCCTTTCCACTCGACTCTAGCGTCAGCCCTTTTCCTGTGTTTACTGCAGACATATCCTGCCTGGAACTCTATCCAAACACAACAGCATCTTGCAAATAAACACTCAGCAGTGAAGTCCAAGCCTTCCCTCCTCCCTGTTTGCAGACTGTCACCCCACCACCCCATGCTCCTCCCGGGAGGCAGTGGCTGTGCTGTGGGATGACAGATCACTGCTCGGGAGGGAGCGGGGACAGGTGGCCATGGCGAGCCGAGCTGCAGCTCTCTCCTGCGATTTAAACCAACTCAAAGCTTTGCTGAAGGTCTGCTGCTGCAATTTAGGGTAGGAAGTGGTTGTTTTCTCATTGTTTTGGACCATATTGCCACTGGGGAGCTCAGCTGGAGGTAGACAGGAGCTCTCCGTTCCCCTCTCCACCTCCTCTTGCCATTCTCTGGCATGCACAGGTCTCAAGGGGATATCATGTGTGAACCTCCACAGTGCTTCCTGCAAGTGTCAGGGCAGTGAGAAGATTTTCCTATCTAATCTGTATCTATGTACTTGCTTAGACTTGTAATAGGTGCAAGAGAGTGAGACTGCTCTTGCTGGTCCTGCCCTTCCCACCCAGGACTCGGGGACCTCTGATCGCTCTCCTGCTGATGACATTTCCATGGAAACCGCAGAAGTGGCATTCAGGGTAGAAGGGGTTTGGGAAGGATTGCAGGTCCTTGAAGAATCCTTTCACACCATAGGCTTTGTCTCCTACATCCCCAGAGGCCCCATGGGTCCCTGAAGCCACCAGAAGAGTGGTGGAGCTGCCCAAGCCTTCAAGGACCTCCCAGTGTTGGCCCTGTGCTTTGCTTTTTGTTTTTGTGATCTCTGCTCCCTGGATTATCCCCTGTTCCTTTTCTCCTCCCCTCTCTGATATGCCTCTCCAGCTTTCCCAAGCACTATGCCAAGATGCTAATTACATTCTTCATGCTCCTGTGTTTCCATTAATGGCCGAGGACTTGGACCCATTCCTCTTTCCTTGTCTCCTCCCAGCATACCTGTCTCTGGCCCAAGAGATGGTCCTGTCCCAGGCAAAGAGCCAGTTCTGAGGGTGCCACATGGGATGGGGCAGGACTCTGAAATCCAAGAGAGCAGAGAGGAGACAGCCTGCACATTCCCCAAACAGAAATGTGAAGGGTGGGACATGTCACCCCAAGGTTACACAGGCTCAAGAAGCAATTAGACAAACTCACTGAAGGCAAATATGCCCAGGGCTACTAAACACACAGATATGACCCCTAAATGAGAACGTCCCTGAGCTGTGGGTTGCAGGGAGCCAGGTGAGTGCTCTGGGGAAGGAGCACATATTTTTGCTGTGTTTGTAGCTCTTCTCAGTGTTGCACCAGCAAGTACTCTGCAAAGTGAGAAAAGTCATATGAGACCATTAATTCTCTTCCACAGGAATCTCTCTCAAAATATCCTCTGCTATATTCCCATTTGCTTGCTTCCAGGTTTTCAAAATATGTGAGCTAATCAACCATGACAGGGAGCAGGGAACTGGCTTCGCCTTGTGAATTGTGTACCAGGGTGGCAATGATTTATCTGGCAAGAGAGAGCTCATGCAAATGGCTGCTGGTCCCTCTGTCTGGAGGTGCAGGATGCATCATCTTAGGACCAGCAATCCTCCTGGTTCACTGGCTGTATGCAAAAAGAAGTTTCTGATATCCAAAAAGAAGTTTTTGAGCCTTTTCAACAACATGCTGGAAGCCACACAGGATTTGATGGGAAGCTCCCCCAGTCAATCTCAGACCTCTGCATTGCTGCTCAGCCTGTTGCTGTTCATCCAGGAGCTGCTGCTGCTCATCGTGCTTGCACACAGCCTGGCACCTCTGCAGACTGGGACCCTGCCCCATATTCATGATCACTATCAGGTCCCAGCCTTGGGATGCTGTGGGGTTCCTGTGCCTCCCCTTGACTGTGCACCCTCAGAGGGGCAGATCTGGGTCCCAAACTGTGTCTACATAGAGGAGGGGGCAGCCCTGGGAGACCTGTCACTGCATCACACCAGTCCCCCAAGACAGGCTGCACCAGATCTGCTTAAAGCGAAAGTCACCCGAAGGCTGTGCAGCATCGCTCCCAGAAAAGGCTCGGGAAGCTGTTGTGCAAAGCTGACCTAATTTACAGCTTTCGGTGCTATTCTAGTAGTTTGGGATGTAGTGAAAAGGAACCTGGCATCTATCCTCATTTAATACCCATCTCAGCCTGACTTTGAAATGTCCTACTGAAAGTGCAGCCAAGGGAAACTTTTTTTTTAACAGACCAACAGCCAAGGGGGGAATAAAAAGCAGGGAAGAGGGAGTGAGAAAGAAAGAAAGAAAGAAAGAAAGAAAGAAAGAAAGAGCAACCAAGGATTTGGGGACTGCAAATAGCTTCATGAATAATATTATCCCCTGGAAATCAAGTGGCTAGAAACACTTTCCTGACCCAATATGCAAATCCGTCCTGGGAAGGGACAGGGCAGGTGGGATTTCTCATACTGGGCTGTTGCAGGGGGGAGGCAATCCTCGAGGGCTGGGCGCAGTCAAATGTCTCCACCATGTGTGCCACCTTTGGGGATGCTACTAGGAATGAGGTCAGGTCATTTTGGTGAAAACTGGGGGGATTCTTTGAGGAGGAAGGGGATGCATGTGGTGGGTGGGGGCCAGCACTTGCCATGGGGAGCTCAGAGCACCTTGCGGTGGGAGCCTGTCTGTGCCCACAGATAAATGTGAATGTGCATGGGGGCTTCAGGGATGGACAGGGATCCCCTGCAACCCCCCTGGGGAATGTGGACCTTTTCTGAGAACAGCAAAGAGCTTCCAACCCCGTGGCATGGCTGTCACTGGCGCCGTGCCACCAGCACCTGTCTTGCAGGACATGAAGGGCGGATGCTCCACTCTCTGCCCTGCCAAGGCAGCTCCAACTGGCCCAGTCGGGAACGCGCTGCAGCAAACACACCTCTGTTTACAAAGTACATGGATAATGGCCCTGAGAGTGCACCAAGGGAGGCAACAGATCCTGACCCAGGCAAAGGGCATTTGCTCGCCCTTGTCCTTGTCAGCCCATGGCATGGAGGGGCCTTTGCTGCTGTGTCCCTGTTGCAGAGGAAGGGCCATCCCTCCTGCTGGCCTGCATGGTGCTCACTGAGGGATGTGGCTGCTGGATCCAGGCACCTCTGTTTCCAGGTTGCCCAACACAAGACTGAAACAAGGACTGTGTTTTTTACCTGGCAGTTTCTCAGGACATTTTCATGTGTGCTAGACTTGGCTCTCCAAGGCACAGAGGTCCAAAATCAGAGTGACATTTGTGAAAAGAGGTTATTAGGTTCCAATGACACATGATGTATCACTAGACATTTCCTCATCACCAGTGCACACACGTGTACAGCATTCCCAGGACACAGTGTTTCACAGTAGCTGCCTGCTCTCAGTGACACACAAGGACTGGCATGCTGGCCTGGCACGGTAGGTAGAAACCACAATAAATGTGTCCTGGGAGAGGTGTCTGCACAAAACTAGCAGTTTTGCCCTCAGAGTCGACAGATGTGGTCATATTGCAGTCTATCAACTCTCTTGCTGTGCCATTTCAGATCCCTTCCAGGGGCTGGTCTGCTCCCGATGGCTCGTCTCACTCTGAAAACTTTTTCTTCATTTCTAACAGGAGGATTCTTCTCTTGTCATTACTCTGTCTTGACTCCCTACTCTTTCCCCTCCCTGGATAACCTTGTAACTGTTTTAATATGGAGTAATTGCCTCTCTTTATGGCACGGAGTTCGGGGATCACAACAGTGTCTGCTTTTTGTTTTCATGTGACACATCATTCCATGTTCTGCACTTTTTGTTTTTATTTGGGGAGTTGTACCCATGGATGTTACAGTGGCTCAATCCAACTGCCTCTGGTGGAAATAACTTTACCATCAACACCCCTTTAAAGTATTTGGCACTGGAGAGTTAACAGAGCTCCCAGAACCGTGACACATCTTGTCAGTCTCACATGAGAGGCCAGGACATTGAACTTGAGCACAAGGTACCGGAACTTGAATTAAGATTAATTTGTGGAGCACATTGGTGCCTGCAGTGTGCCTGATAAAGCTGAAGCCTGCAGAGACCATCAGCAGTTTGCCACGGTGCAGCTTGCTGACCTCTCTCCAGATGGACCCACAGTGGGCTCATTCCTCCTTTGGTACAAGGAGCAATTGCAAAACTTTTGAAGGCCGAGGTCTGGTCCCTTCACATTGGTTCACCCTTTCGTATGCCCCAGCAATTTGTACAGATTTTGAAGGATGAATCCTGCAATGTCTCCCTTGGATATCGAGGTACTGACGGGACTAAGCCCGTACCAGTTGTGCTGCCTGGCACACGTCTGCAGTGGGTAGGTTCCATGCTCTTACCAGAGCCTCTGTGCTTTGGCCTGCAAATATCCATGTGGCAGAAACCAGCCCTTAAGCTACAAAATGCTGTACTTGAGCTCCTTTCTCAGCCAGTTCTGTAGCTTTGTTCTTCATTTGTCTAGGATGGACTTTTTAATTTTAATCACTGGTTATAAAGCAGAGCCTGAAGGCGCTGTTGTGTAGGGTTAAATGGAAAAGGTTCACCGTAATTACAGTGAAATTGCTAATATGAGGGTCAGTTTTAACACAAGTTTCAATTTTAACCAAAATTGCTTTGAAGACTGACAGACCTAAAAGGGATCCAAGCCCATTTGAGTTCAGGTGTGACTTCTCTGTGGAAGGACAAACAAATGGCAGATCTGAACTTCTCCAGGTGTAATGAAGTTTGATTTTCTTGATACCACAGCTGAAAATCTAACTCTAGGCTTTGCAGTGCAGGTGTTGCTGACCCTGGGAAAGTTTGCCTGGGTGTAGCTGTGTGGAATGAGTCTGGGTTAGGTTTGCAGCGTAGTCGGAGTGTGGTTTGCAACATTGCATAAGGTTTGCAGCACAGGCTACAACTCCAGGAGCAACTCACCTCATGTATGGCTCCCTTCTCAGCCAGTTCTATAATGTTGTTCTCCATTTGTCTAGGATGGACTTTCATTATAGTCACTGGTGTATGATTCCACATGTTTCCTCTGAGTTTGGGGCAGATTTATAACTCCATCAAAATAAATACCCTAGGATAGAAATCTCCAAACCCAAGCATCCTTCTAGTGATGTATAGGATAGTTGTTTTCTTCCACTATCTTCTCCCCTTGCTGTTTCCACTTTTCCTCTTGTGCCAGTAGAGTGAGGAGGTTTAAGGAGAAGGACAATCAGAAAAACTAATCCCACAAGGAAAAGGAGGATATCTGTTTGGTTCCTCCACATACCTGGAGAAACCCCAGTGCTTCATTGTAGGTGAGGGGAGGTGTGACCACTATTTTCAGCCCTGCAGTCAGCTTAGCTGTATTGCCCTGGTGCTTTCCTTTAATTTTCATTGTTTTGCCCCCCTCCCAGGGACATTCCTGTCATTTTGTACATGTCACCAAAACACAGAGAGGCAGTTTCCAGAAGGCAAAAGACAGGTAGCATCAAATGACTTCAGAAAATAGATTAGGATTTTTAGAGCATGTGCTGTGATAGGAATCTTCTTCACCTGCTATTGGGAAGAAGATTCTTCAGCAGCTGTGGATATAAATAGCACTTATCAGGCAGTGAAAGGGAAACAAAGGTTTGGGTAATTACAAGAAGAAATGTCTAGGGGAGCATGATTTTTTTAAAGAGCAATTAAATCGGCTCCCATGCAGCTGGTGAAGGGAGGAGATGTTTGGCAGCATGGTACAGAACAGCCAGGTCTAAGAAAGGTCATTCAGTAAAGGTCAGATAAGAGCAGGGGCTGGGAACTTGTGCTCATATTGGACCAAAAAAAAACCAACCAAGAAGTAAAGAAAGATGATTGTGACTTTAATAACTAAGCTAGGATTTCTCTGATTGAGGAACAAGAGTCTGAACCTCTTTCAGCTAAGGGATATTTATTTCACAAACAGCATTCTTCTTGTACCTTCACCTTCCAAAGATGGGCAGAGGAAAATACAGAAACCTAATCTCTCTGATGATTGTACTTCCTTTTGATTTCTTAATTTAAAAAACCTCAGTCTGGGGTGTGACTTGAATGCCAGCAGGCCTCTGCAGCGTGCAAAGATCCTTGGCATCAGTGAGCTTGTAATCAAGATGAGGTTGGGAACAGAGCAGGGGGCAGGTGCAGTGGTGATAGGTGTGCTGCTGCATCCTTTCAACAAAGTGGTCTTGAGTGGACCAAAAAGATAATACACATGAACAGACAGAGGGCAGTGAAACCAGTGGAGCTAAAACCATGAAATTAATAGAGGCCCAGGTTATTAACTCAGCATAAATCACATGGCCAGTCATTTGTTTGACTGTGTTCAGATTGACTGTGCTTACCTCAGTTCCACCCAACCTACCAGTTTTGCCCCTATTGAAAAAGGGGCCAGGAAATATTTTATTGGAAAAAGGAAAACCTGCAAACACACAGCTCTCACTCAAGCAGCTGAGGCTCTGTTTATCATTTGCAGGATTACATTTGGCTCACACAGTGCTCAGATAAATGGTGTGTGTTGCTTGAAATGTCAGCAAGGTCGCCCAAGGTGCTGGATGTGACTGGAAGGAGAGCTGATACTGCAAAGCCAGGCTGTTACCTCTGCTGTTCCTGCTGCCTGGAGCAATGGAGTTCTGTATTTTGGCTGTGCCAGTGATTTGTTGCAGTGCACGTGCTGTTCTTCAGAGAACAAAATGGTAATGTGGCTGCTTAGATTACTTATCTGCTAATAAACCTCTCGCGATGAAAATTGGGGGAGTGAAACACTGCTGATCATGTGAGAGTGAGTGAGCAAATGCAAATATCTCAGCCTGCATCAATCTCTGGAAAAAAAAATATGTTGAGGGCCAACATAGTAGCAGGATTGTTGGTCACTTAGCTCTGCCCTAGAACAGTTTACTCACAGCTTTTTTTGGTTTTAGTGACAATGAAGGACAAATTGCAGCTGATCATGTGAGAAAGAATTACTTAACCATGCTACAGTATGTTTTGCATTAACTGTTGGGAGGCTGATGGTTAGTGGCCAAGACTCTGGTGCATTTTGAAGTCCCACATTATGAGCAACATGAGGGAAATAAAGTTTCCCTGAGATCCAGTGTGAAGGCTTAAGTCTTTAACAAAACTTTGCCCCTCCTCTCTGGTCCTGCCACACTTAACATAACAGGGCCAAGACAAAACCAGCAAATAACAATGGAACTTTTCTCAGTTCTTAAAAAGTGGATTTTTCCACTGGTGTTGGTGCCTGGCTCTGGTCCTTGCTTGCCTATTTGAAAAGCCAATCCAAGTAATCCTGCTCCCCCTAGAAAAATGACCCTGCCTGTTTTCTGTTGCCCTAGAGATGGGCTTTTCTTGAGCTGGGGATGCTTCAATCCGCAATGCCAAGCTCTCAGCCTCAGCTCCCTGTGACTGGTCTGATGTGCACTGCGGAAAATGATGGGGATCTCACGGTTAAAACAAGTTAGGATCACTTTTTTTAGTAAGGCAAACAATCCCAGGGCTGCGGTGCCTAGGAGAAGCTCTGCCTCTTTCCATTCTGAGTGCTCAGGCAGCACTCAGGCGTGCCAGGAATTTTTTCCCTTTCTGAACTAGACACTAGTCTGCAAAGAAAACTTAAAGAGCAGAAGGAAACTCTGCATTTCTTGATATAAAATTCCATGGTACAAGTTCTTACTGGTCTCACTGCATCTTGGGGTCTGCTCTGAGCTGGGCTTCCGAAACCTCAGTTCTTGTTGCAGGAGGTTGGACCCTCAGTGGTGTAAAGACTTCAAGCCAGAGAGCTGGGTCACTCACTCTAGCCCCCTGCTAACAGCCAGGGGCAGCTGATGCTAGAGACATCCTGGTTTCCTTCTTTGGTTCCTGACTCCCAGGCCTGTGGGGAGGGGCCAAATGCTGCTACGTTTAGTGATATTTTTATGCGTGTTTGATTTTGATCCGTATTGGTCCTTTTTGAGTACCTAACAGCTTCCACAAGCCCAATCTGCAGCCGTGGTGCTTTTTGGTACCAGGCTGCTCCCAGTAGATACAAATCAGCAGCCGAAGTTAACAGTCCACCTCCATCCCAGCTAATTTTTTCTGCAGAGTAGCTGCGAGATACAAATCTTTCTGCAGGGAGGGCTCTCCTCTCCTTTTTTTTCTTTCCTTTTCTTTGTGAGTGGTTGGCACATCTTAGATTCCAAGGGAAGGCTGGTCCAACCCCATCTCAGCACATAGCAATGGGCAATGTATCTCTGTTCCTGGGGAGAGCATTGGGATCCAATGGGATGTGTTGATGCTTTGAGCCCCCTGAAAGCTGAGCTGTTCAGGCCTCATCCAAGGAGGGTGCTTACCAAGAGCACCAGTAGAAGACTCCTGCTCACAAGATAACATTATGGATCGTGCCCTGGCTTCTTTAAAGCCTTTGACTTCTCACTGCTCATCAACGATGCCAGTGAAGATTTTCTAAAACTTCCACCCTCTCCCATGTACACATGACCATATACCTGCCCTGAAGATGTGGGGCCAGTCAGCACCCACCACTACCGAGAGTAAGGACCCTCAGACAGACCACATCAGCACTTTGCATCCTGTGGCCCGCCCTAAAGCCCTGTTCTAAACACAAGTGGAAATCTGGAAGGCAAAAAAAGGGAAGTATATCAAGGGAAATCAGAAATACCACGAAAGCCTCAGGGGCTTTATTGAGGAGTTCAGCTCCAATTTAGTATTAAATTCACAGGGCTGAATTGCAGTAACACCATAGTGACGGACTGTGATTTTCCTGGGTCTGTACGTCTGCCACCTCCTCTGGGCACAACTGAGTGAGAGAAGCTAATGAGGTCCAGACTGATCCAAGTTGGAAGGAACACACAGTCTGCTTCTCAGAAGGATTAAGAATTAAAGAGCCACTGTCAGGTCCCATAAGTGTAAGCACGAGGTACAAAACCCAGCAGCCCTGAGCTGCCGAAGCCGAAAAAGCTCATTGAATTCTTCACGGCAGGACACAAAGGGCATCAATCCAACAGTGTCTGCAGAACAAGACCTGGCACTGTGTCAGGAGGAGGGGCTCTGCCAGGCAGGTTCTTGCAACAGGTTGAAAATGCAGTGATTGCCAGGGGTGGATTAGCACCTATTTACCCAGGAGGCAACTTGAGCTTGAATGTACTGGTGCCATACTTGTCTCTGAACATACAGCTTCATTGTACTGACCTGGTCCAAAGTGCATCTTGGAATAGCTCGTCCCAAGTGCTCAGGGAGTAGCATGTCCCCCAGTAGGTAGCGGAGGAGCAGAGGTGTTTTTGGAGAAGTTGTCCCAGCTGTGGTCCATGTGTGTCCTGAATCACCCTTCCCTGGAAATCTGAGTCATGATCCCACTTCCCTGCTGGGCCAGGAGGGTTTGAATCAGATCACAACAGTGTGAATCAGGACTGGAACAAGACCTTCTCCTGAGTGTCAGGAGGCTCCGAATCCAGTTGTGAATGAGTCCTTTCCTTCCAGACATGGAGAACCTGAGTCAGGGTCTAAGCTGATGCTCCTGCTCTGGAGCAGAGGGTGTTTACAGAGCATGATGGCGAGAATCCCTGGCTGGCAGAACAAGAAGGGAAACCATTGCATGGTTTGATTAAAAACTGCCTGCATGCTCTCCTTTTCTGCCAATTTGCTGTAATATCACAGGCCCTCTGAAGGGGAGACGAGAGAGGAATACAAAGAGGAATATTCTGGACCAGTAGTGATGATTGTGTTGGAGAAAGGGCACTAAATAGGACAGTTTCAATCTCCTCGCAGGGCTGTCCTGATTCCAGAGAGGATATCTAGTAGTCTTCAGCCCACTACAGAGTCTCTTGCCTCCCTGCCTCTGCGTGTAATGCAGGCAAGCAGAGTTTGTGTGGACTGTTACTTAGGTTGTGAGGATTCTTGCCTAAATGTGGGAGTTCCTGTGTGCTGGTCAGAGGATGGTCACCTACCAGTGGAACTTGGAAAAACACCAAATCCAGATGAGGAACAGTGCAGGAAAGGAGGCACCATCCCTGTTTTGTTGAATGAAAGTCACCCAAGGGCACAGTGTTGCCAGCACAGCTTCAGGCTCAATTTTTCATACTGCTTTTGAAGCTTTGTTTTGCTGACACAGGCGTTCTCCGTCCCCGTCAGGGAATAAGGGATGCTTTCTTCAGCTTCACACATTTTTGCACGCATTCACTTTCATGCTTTGATTCATTGACTTGTTAGTGATAGGAGTAATTAGAGTGGGCTGCACGTGCTCTTCTGCACTCCTTATCTTCTTTATTATTGCCCTTGACACTAATAGTGCTCTTGGGCTGGGATGGGGATGATTCACGTGACACATTTTATCATCTGAGAATGGAATTTACAAGGCATTTTTTCTTCTAAGCAGCACCGTGGTAGCATCTCTCAAACTTTGGTTGTACCTAAGCTACAGTGGAGTATTGCTGTCATGTGACCCATCCAGGGAGATGGTTTGTTGCAAGAGAAGATGGAGGCAGAAGGAAAAATTTGTTAAAGGTGTGGGCCAGGTCCATTTGTGTGTGCAGCTCTCTGGTTTCAGAGAATGTATGGAGCAGGACAATGTGGACAGTCAGTCACTGCTGACAGCTGATCACTAGCAGACATGAGAGGATCAGCCAGGATTGCCTGAATATTTTCTCTCCATCTTGGCAGCTGCAAATGTGACAGCTGGGTGCCTGCTCCCCACTTCCAAGTGTCAAGGCAGAGGATGTTGTATCACATTTAGAGGAGGATAGAGAATGGTGCTTCTTTAGTAGAAGATATGTTATGGTTGGAGACAAGACTGACTAATATCTGGTAGGAATTAAAGGATATTTTGAGCAATCTGTGTAACCTGTTTCCTTTACTCTTTTCCTACAATATTCCCTCCTTCTATTACTTGCAGCTGCTGTAGGTTATATTTACTGGTTTAGCACTCCTGGGAATCCTTCTGCTGACTTGGAAGGGACTTCTCATCTCTGTCTCTGTGGTTTGTAGGAGAATGGTCATGCTATGTTTGGGTCAACAGTGATGATCAGAGCACAAGTTAATTGTGAATTAAAGAGCACAAGTGAATTAAAAATGAAAAAATACCTAAATGGCATCTGCCCCTAGAGGGGTTTCCCAGCTCCCATCACTGGGCACAGAAACAAGTTTGGTCTTGCAGTTTAGTCTGTACACCCAGGGACAAAGTGGCTGTGCCCCTGCTTTTTTATGCCATGTTTGGCATGTCCCAGAGCACACAGCTCCTCCAGCCCCAAGGAGTCAGCCTGGCACATCGAAAGCCTCAGGAGGGGTAGCTCATGTCCCTGTTGCTCACCTCAGGCCAGGTTTATGCCTTACGATGCACATCACGGTGGCATTAAATGGCATGGAAACATCTGCTTGGGAGCTGAGGCCAGACCAGAGTGTGGTGACCCAGTTACTGACTGTGGGAGCTTTGGCAGTGTATGAGAGCACCCAGGGACTGAGCCATCTACAAGGGTTCCATCACTGGCAGAATAAAATAAAACTGATTTCTACCATTTTTTCCACCCACCAACCCTTTTCCAAGTAGTTACTGATTGTGCCAGCTGTGGAATTAACAGCTCTTATTTAGGCTGCCCTTTGAAGATTCACTTGGTACCTCTACTTAATTGCCAAGTTACAACAGGAGGCAACTTTGCAGTCTGGACCATGACTTTGAATTTAACTGCAGTAGGCAACACTCAGGACGAATTTTTGCTTTTGTTTTGTTGTAGTCTTGTGGTATTGTCTAATTGCAAAATGCTGGTAAGAAGAAGAATAATCCCTCTCATTTCCAAAGGGATGGCTGGCAGGAGTGTAACAACATTAGTTTGCATGCAAAGAATCCTGACACAGGAGGCTGTGAGGGCAGGAGAAAGGGGATATTGCTTGCATCCGCACAGTGTTTGCAGCTCTGACAGTCGCTGTAGCTCTGGAGGCTTTGGGGTGCTGCTCAAGGCCAGAAAGAAATCCCTGGCTCCTGCTGACGAGCTGCACAGCAGGAAACAGGTGGGAAGGATGGAGCAACTTAGCACAAGCTGTCATGATGGAGAGGAGACCAGCTCCTCCCCGCATCTGAAAGGACAGCAGCTCCAACCTGCAGGTCCAGGGGCTACCAAGCGTGGCTATGGTCACCCTGGATTTGGTTCACTTTGATGTCTTGGCTTGCAGAGCAACAAAGACAGTTTGTGTTTTGTCCTTGAAAAAGTCTCTTTGTCCCTGCTTAGACACCTGTGTCTCTTGCCTGCTCCCTCACCAGAGGAAGTTCCCTGCCTGGTTCCTCCATCTGCCAGACCTGCTTTGGCTGGGAAGACCCCATTTCCCTGTGCCACAGCTTTTGGGGGTGTGGTGGGGAGAGGCACCAGCAATGCCAGGGTCAGCTCAGTACTGGGCAGGCACAAAACTCAGCCTTTGGCAGGGACGCTGATGTGCTGCCATGCCGTGGGCCTTCCCTGGAGCGTGGCCTGCCTGTGGGATGCTGTGGGGCTGTGACATGCCAGCCAGTACCAGACCCTCCCAGGTGCTGGGAATGGGGACAGGCTGCAGGCACCCAACCCTCTCCAGAGAGGGGTGTCCTGGAGGTGTGAGTCCCGCCGGGAGAGGAGACAGCTCAGCCACAGGAGCAGTGGCTGTTCCTGTGTGTGGCTTTGCTCTCTCTCCTCTCACAAGCCTTTGCTTTGGGAGGCAGAGCCTGTCTGCTAATGGCAAGCTGACAAGTGAATCAGTGCATATGTGCAGTCAGCAGTGCCGGGGGAAGGAAACAGGGATTTATCCTTCCCCCATTGCTTCAGACAATGCTTCCGCTTGCAGCCTGAGCTCCGGTTAAGGACATTTATTGATTGCTTCTCTGGTTTACTACTGGCTGCCCAGGGAGCAAATAACAACATTTTAAATGAACAGGCTGAAATATGGCAAGGCAGGAGCTGACAGGCAGTGATTAAGCAGCTCTCTGATCTGGAGGAGGGTGAGAAACAAATGACAGTATATATAGATGTATGACGGCTAATATAGCAGGGGAGAAAATTAACTCATTGGAGGAAGGTGGAAGATCTTTCAGCTACTCTTATTCCTGTCTGATGATTAAGCTGCCACACTAGAGGTTGCCAGAGGGAGAAATTATCCCAAACACATTTTTAAAATGCTGCTGCCAGAGCACTGTGTATCCCTGTTCCCACAGCACCCTCAGAAACGAGGGGCTGATTTAAAGGCTGCTGAAGCCAATGGGAGGGTTTTCAGTGACATCTGTGGGTATAGGTCTGACCCCCAAATCCTGGGAATGGTTTCATTGAGAAAAACACTTAAAACATGGCAGCCTTGAAAACTGGTCCCCAAATTACTGTCATGAGAAGAAAGCATTGCTGGTGACCTTCTGGGTGCCACAATAGCAAGCACCCTGCATCATAGACATGCAATTTGTATTACACACATTTATATTATTTTGCTAATCTCAAGAGTTTAAGGGGTTAAAGCCACATTTTCCCCTCACCCCGGTTCTGAACTGGCACATATAAGCTACACTGGAGGGTCCACTGAGTGGTGGTCTGTAACGCATTTTGCCCAATGGATCATTTGTGCTTAATGGTTCATTCCTTACAGGTAGAACAAATAACTTTTGAGGTGGAAGGAGTCCAGCTGCTGTTCTGCAAGGTACCATGCACTATCACTGTGTCACCTCGAGCCCAGGTTCCCTAATCATATATGTCTGGTGCTGCAAGTGCTTTATCTGCTGATAAGAAATATTTGCATAAGGCAGATTGATTTTTTTAAAATATATCTATAACTTATATAAGAGGAAGTAAGTTCCTGGAAAATATTGGCAGAGAGCTGGAGAGATAGCACAGTTCCTCTGACATCGGCCATCAGCCTTTAATCTCCCTCTATCACTGGTATTGCCATTTGCAGTGGGGCTGAAAGGCATTTCAAAGAGCTCAGGTGGTAAAAGAGCTGACTGCAAGCTTCAAATCCAGGGCTGAAGGTTACAGGCTGAGGTGGGGCCAGCAATGGCAGGTCTGACAAATGGGTTGAAAGTCAGGTGCTCAATGTGCCATTGCTTTGCTAGACATGAACTCAAAAGCCCTTGAAGGTCACTGGGTGAGTTTTATAGTAGGCTGATGGGAAAGGACTGTCTGCAAATCAAGTTTTCACCAAATGCAATGTTACTGTAGAATCAAAGTCCTCTTTGTTTAACAAGGACAACAGGTTTATAAAGATCTTATCATTGCCAGATATTACTGTTGCTCTATAAAAGCTCACAGCAGGGTGCCTGAGAACACAGGAGGGACATTATATCATCTTAAAACCTGTAATTAAACAATAGTTCTTGTTTGGAAAAAAAATTAACAGAGAATGCCAATTCTTTAATTTTTTGCAGGCAGGCAGAATTGAGAGAGACATTGTGCAAGACGTCCCTGTTATGTTGTGCCAGGCTGGACTTTAAGAGAAAAGGTTTGAGAGAAAGCCCAAGAAAGGTGTGTGTATGACTCAACTTCTCTGAGTGTGCTTTCTGGGTGTCCCACAGAACCAAGTGGTTTCCACTGACAACACAAGCTGGCTTTGACTTTTGTCTCTGGGCATTTTCTTTTCTTCTCGTTAAAATTAACCCTCCCCACTGACATTTTCTCCTGGTTGCCATTTTGTGAGTCGTTGGGCTTTCCTCGGGGAGAAGCAGCTGCAAGACAGTATCATGTATACTCTGTAACGTGGACTTTGGAGGAAAGTGGGAGGAAAAAGAGTTGCAGATTTGGAGAGATGCAAAAGACACATTTAAAGCTGTTAAGAAAATGGCAAGCTTTTAAAAACAAGGCATTTTTATGAATAAGAAAAGCTCATTAAGACTCTTTAAACATTGCCAACTCCAAGGAAGGGGCATTTTTATTTACCTTTGTGTGCAAAGGAGAACTTTTTGAGATTCTTGATATTTACATTGAGAACAGGCTATATCTTGTGAAGATCTGGAGGAAAATGACAGAATACTTTCATTACTAAATGGAAGCATTGCCCCTGTTTAACCCAGGCCTGTGGGATGCAGGTGAGAGGAGATGCCCTAGGGCTGCATCACATTAATCCCTTCATGATGTGTGCTACCACAAGCTCATCTGGCTCTCTGATGGTGTGTCTGTGAAAGCTGAACTTGGCTACTGCAACTCTGCTCCAGAGACCTCCAAACACTTTGCTTTCTAATTAGAAGAAGAGTACACAGTCCTTATTTTGTGCAGAGATGGGGTTGAATTATACTGGAACTTTCCCTGGCTTTCAGAAATATAAATTGTAGACCTGAATGATGTAATTATGAGAGATCTTTGTTTCTGTGTACATAAGCTTTCTAAAAGACATTAATTTACTGAGTAAACCCCTAATAAGCTGACTTTATAAAGCACTCTTTGCTTTGCTTTCAGCATATAATTGATCATCATGTCCACACAGCCTTCGTAGAGTAGAAAGTAATATTATAAACAAGCATGTTAGAAGGCTTTTTATGAATGATAAAAGAACAGTAGAACACTAGGGGCAGAGCCAGCAGCAATGCTTGGCCTCATGCTGGCTGACTGCAGAGTCCTTGCCTGTGACAGTGCTGTGCTGGACCCAAGTGACCCATCCAAGGTTGGACACAGAGACCAGTCTGGCAGCAGCAAGCAGGGACACTGGCCCTACTCCATCAGCTGAAGCTTTCCTGTAGGTAATCACATTTTCCTTGATTTCTTTGTTTTGAATTTGCAAGAAACTGCCCTGCTGAGAGAGGGGTTCATTCCCCAGAGAGGGGCAGGGGCAGTCTCCCTGCCCATGCCCACCCCAAATCCGCAGTGATGTTCCTGGAGTTTAGCATTTCCTCAGTGACAGGCCTGACTGGGAGGAGGAGGACTGGCAGAGAAGTGGAAAGACTAATTTCAGCACGGAACATGGAAAAAGCCTTCTCAGTTCTGGGGTGTAAGTTTCTGAAATTGCCTCCTCCTTCCTCGTGAGCTCCTGGTGAGAGATGTGGAGGCAGCATGGTTCCTCCAGAGGGATAACATCCGTTCCCTACAGTGTCCCACGAGGTGACAGGGACATGTGGGCACAGTGCACATGTGATCCTCCTGCTCTTGCAGCTCACAGCAGCATTGCCCCTGGGGAACATCCGCCTCGGGGGGAACTTTCTGTGGCTTTGCAAGTGCGGACGGATGGCTGAGTGGGATTGTCTGTGGTGGAGGTATAACGGATTAGTTTTCCCCAAATAAAACCTTTAATGCAAGAAAACCCCATCTGTAACTAATGTCTGAATTCGCAGCACATGACGCAGGTGAAGTTGTACAGGTGATTCTGGAGATAAAGCAAAGGCTGCTGACTGCATGGCCTTGGCACATGCTGAAGTGCCAACCTGCCTTTTGGGGCATAACCCAGCCTTTCCTGCGCCTACCAAGATGTGCAATGCCATGAAATGGGAAAGTGCTGCTGCTGTGAGAGCACTTTGCACTGTTCCTGCTCTCAGGCATCAGCCCCAACGCCACCGCACAGCCCGAGAGCTGCCTGAGGAAGGGGAAGAGATTTAAACTGACACATTAAAGAGACCAAAATGAAAAGTTGTGGGTGCAATTGGGAATAAATGCTTCAGAGCTGCTAGAGCTTATGCTCGAAAATAGCACAGAGAAGGGGGGTTTGAGCCCTGCACAGTATTTCCAAGTAGCCCTTTGGATAAATTGACACAAATTCCAGAGGGATTTTAACTACTAGAACAAGGATTCAGAGCCTCTGCTCTGCCTGTGCACAGGCTTTAACCATGTAATGGAAAATGCCTGATTTCAGTTCCATGGGGCAGGAACAGGAATTTGGGAAGGGAGCATGCGTAAAATGTGCATGCTTGCACAAGCTTCATTAGGATTATTTTTAGGAGTACTTATTTTACCTGGCCAAAAGTGTATGAGCAACACAAGCTCCCTTCAAATACAAGACTATATAGTTTTGTGAGAAATGACAAAATAAACATGTACCTAATGAAAGGCTCAGGAATAGGGTTAATTTTTATTTTGTCTTCAGCTGGATTTTCCTGTTAAATAAATAATACTGCTGTTAAAACTTCATTTGCGGAGAAGTGTGGTCATCTTTTGAAACCAACTTTAAGCTGCATCATGAGGAAAGTATCTCTTGGACTTCCCAAATGCTTCTCTTTTTGTGAAGTGGTGGTAGGGGACAAGCTAGGAAAGTGAAACAGATGTTATTAGGATTCAGTTTATTTCTGCTGACTTTCCCCAGCTTCTGCGCTGCAGTGCAAAGCTGCTCTGCTCTGAACTGTGGGAAGGCACAAAGCTTCGCTGAGCAGGTTTGCTCCAAGGTCCTCAAGAGGTCAAAGAGGAATTCGTCCTTTCGCTGGCAAAACCCACTGCTTACTCTGTTGCCCCTACAGTTCCTTATCTGTAGTTAAACCAAAGCAAAATTCCTTACAAGGCTGTTCCATCACCCACAGCCTGTGCCCCTCAGCCCGGCGCTCCCCAGGCGCTGGTGCAGTGCTGGAATTCAGGCTCCAGCACTGGCACATTTGTCATATGGTTTTGAGGCTGTCTTCCCTCTTTTATCTGTATTTCAAAGATGATGAGCCAAACACATTTCTGATATCAATGGTTTACATTTCCTTGTTAATTCTAATTGCACTGGGTATGGCAACAGGCTCTAATTGCACTGGGCATGGGAATGGGGGCTCTGGGCAGAGACATGGCAGCTTCCTGCTCTTGGAAGACAAGGAAGGAAGGCTTTAGGTGGTGATGACAAGGGAAAATCTTTAGAGCCACCTTACGTACAGGTATCCCCCAAGTAAGCACAGAAGGTGACATGGTCTGGGATGTTTATCAGATCAGAGCGAAGAGCAGAGCCTGCCCAGCCCATTCAACTCCCACGGGAAGCTTGATAAGCTCAGTGCCAAAAAATGCAGCTGAGAGACCTCCCATAAAACTGTACCAGTGAGATCAGGAGGACATCCTGATTGCGTGTGACTAACCAGGCAGTAAGGTAAAAACACCTCCTTAAGGCACATAGGAATTAATGATGTCAACTTATGCACGACAGGTTTAATCCCAGAGAGACCTTTCCAAGTTTGTCCATGTTATCCCATCAGGCCTGGGAAGGCAGCATCCTTCTTCCAGATCAGCACTGAACCCACTTTTCCAGTGCCTCTTTTTAGGCTCTTACCTGTCAGTGGCAGATTTTGGATGGGGCTTGAATTATGGGGCCATTCGTGTCCCCTCATTGCGTGAATGCTGCTGTCACAGGCAGACAGCTGGTTTTACCTCTTCTGTGAAATTCTGTGAATTTTGGACCCCGTTCAAGACTGAACAAATCAACTGGGACTTTCCATTGTTTGCCGGGATCTTTGGAGCAGCTGTTATTGTTCTTCATCATCTGCTGGAACATTTCTAATCGAGTTATTGTTGTCTCCTGAGGAAACTTTTAGAAGACTTTCAGAAACCTTCACATATTGGCAAAGCAAATTTTTGGTTTCATTCCCAGGGCGATAGTCAGGCTTTTTCCTTTTTACTGACGTCATGGCTTTTGGATGTGCTCAGACGAACTCGTGGGTGAATTCAATATTCATCTTTGCAGTTTCTGCTGTTTTCCTTTTTATCCCACGGTGGTTTATGGCCACTAGTTCTTACAGAACCATATTTAATTTCCATAAAAGAGTGAACTAAAGAGAGAAAAAGCCTTTATTCTTGAAATATTTAGGAAAAAACCCCAAAATGCTGTTGCTTATTATCCCAATGTCTTTCTGTTGTTGTTATTTTTGGGTTTGTTTTTTTAATCCTTTTCCTTTGCAAAGATTTCTCACACATATGTCCATCTGTAGCCATTTTTCTTGTATGTCTGCGTTTTGTCTCTCTCTTGCTGTATGAAGACTGATGGGCATTGTCAGCTTTTTCCAAAGCTGTGGATTTAGAGATCCAGAAATCTACTAATTAGTTCATGTTTAATCTGCATGATCTGCAAGAGCAGTTCTGAAGTCTTGTAGATTTGTTCCAGTACAGTCAAGTTATGCTGATTAGATTGGTAAAAAGCCAAAAAAAGAGCATAAATAGCAATTATTTTAAATAAATTCTAAGCGCATAAACACCAATTTTAGCCTGGGCTGTTGAAAAATTTTGTGCAAACTGTAGTTTGTGTTTATTGCATTTTTTTCCCCAAAAGAAGTGGAAGAGTTGGACCTATAGTTGTCAAAAATAAGCTGAAGTATGATGGGCAGCTGTGATCAGGAGCAGTTAAACAGATAAACCCCACAGCTGTGTGGTGCCTTGCAGGGGAGAGCACCGTCACCAGCGTTTGCTGCGCTGCCTCTTCCCAAGGCAGAGCTGCCTCTTAAAAATCCTTGTAAAATCCCACTGCCTGTAAAACCAGCTGCTGCTGTTGAACTGTGCTACCTCCCAAGGACACTGGAGCTGCCCAGAAGGGAAACAGGGCTGCTCCCCGCTGCAGCCACGGAGCCCAGCCCCTGGAGCAGGCAATGGGCTGGGAGGGACAGTTGCAGGACGGGAAAGGGTGCCCAGCTCTCCACCAGTCAGTGCAACCAAAGGTGCTACCTGGCAGTGCCCTTCCTGATGCTCCAGTGGCTGCTGCCCTCGGTTTTGGGCTGTAATGGTGTTTAAATAAGTAATTTAAATGTCTTGCTCTCTGGTCCATCACAAATTCAAGCACGGGAGCCAGGAGGTTTATCTCGCCAGGCTGCGCTGCAGGTAGGCGGTTTCTTCCGTCATCGGTCTCTGAGGACTGCTGCACTTGCTAAACAGCAACACGCACACACAGAGGATAAATACAGGGTAGAAAACAAATCAAGTATAATTTAAATGTTTATGGACACAGCTGAGCAAGCCCTCTGCTTTTCAAAGGCTTTCAAATGTTTAGGAAACAAAGTCATAACAAAAACTCCCATCTTACAAGTGGGCAAATGTACTGTTAAGAACCACTAGAGTTTTGCAAGATAAATCTTACTGTGCGGTTGAAAACATAACTGGAACTTGACTCTGACTTGCAGCAAGCAGCCATTACATGTTTGGGAAGTGTCACGGAGCTTTAGACCATCACTGGCAGGAAAGTACAGAGGGACATTGGAGTAAATGGGAGTGATCTCCTAGATTAGCTCCACTTAGTCACGCTCTGCAAGGAGGTTTAAAACAGCTCCTGTGTAAAGGAACAAGCTTGTACTTCCCTCAGAGCATGACAGTGTTCCTCTCATGCTGTTTCTCAGCCTGGAGCAGCCAGCTGAGCACTGAGCCTCTCTGTCCTGATGCTGCAGCTTCAGCACCAACAACTCACAATTCCCAACAGGGTTGTCCCCTGGTAACCCTTTGCATTTATCTGCACGAGTTTCACCTGCACTTTATTGCCCAGTCAGTCATTAGGCAGGACTCACCTGTAAAGTCTTTCCGTAGTTCCTTACAACCTGTCCCCATCCTAGTGCCATAAATAACTGTGCACCATCAGCAGGCTCCCCGATGAAGTGCTCAGCCCTTTTCCCAGGTCATTTATAACGATGTTGAGCTGCACAAGTACCAGCACAGACGCCAGGACGCCACTAGCGACCTCCAGACTCCTGTGAGACCCAGCAAGGACCTTAACCGTCTATCCCCTATCCCTGAACTCATTACTCAGCCTTATTTATCCTACAACTAATGGCTTCAGAGAGCGCCTTAATTCTATTAGATTCCCTAGCTTTTTGCATGGATGGCTCTGCAGCCTTGCTCATGATCTTTTAATACTATTTTGGGGTGTATAATTGAATTCAACCACTCTTAGGTATTCTACAACAAAGTGGGGCAGGCATGGAGGAAAACACTGACTATGTGGTTTGAGCAATTAGCAGCCTCTGTGGTGTTGCTGCTTTGTTGATTTTTACCTGAGAAAGTATTCTGTAAAAGTGCAACAAAATGTGACTGTTTTCTGCTAGCGTGACTGCTTTGGATCCAGACTACCCAAAACCAGTGCCATGTTTCAGGTGGTGGGGGAAGAACATAGGATCTATCTATAGTCACTGATCCTTCTAATTCACAGGGAATTTGGGAGGTTTTTTTCAGCTCTGATAAAACTAATGCAGCACATAAGCCTCTTTTGAGTCACCCTCTCTGCTATAAGAACTACCATAAACAGCTGATTTCTATGAGGCAGATGTATTTATAGGCTTGGGATAGAATGTAGATTTTAAAATGCCACTTTTCTACTTCAAAGAGATTGACTTACATTTTTAATCTATATAAAATTAATGCAGCTAATTAATGAAAATGGCTACAGAGTAAAATGAATTAAAGTTTGAGAAGATCATGAAGCATTGATATGGCTGCATGCTCTGATTTGGTAATGAGTCTTGACATGAGTTGACATTATCTGACTGTACTTGCATCCAGGTACTGTAAGAACTTGTGGGCACTGAGGTGCTGCCATGTGAGAGCTTTGCTCTGGAGGAGATTCTTGCTGAGTATTAGGAGAGCACTGTTATTTAGGAAGGAGCTGTGAGAAGATCTGGGACATCAAGTCCTGTTTTCTATTCTGCCACTGCCTCGCACAATCCCCTCATGCATCAGCCTTTGAAAGGAGCATGGTGCTGTGCGATTCCCAAAGAAGCCTATGCAACCAGGGCCCAGGTGATCAAGGGAGTTGTGCTGAAATCCCACTGAAATAAATAAGAAAAGTCAGTAGGAGCTGGGGCATGAAATCCCTTTACCTTCTTTGAGAAACCTGCTCTTTCTTCAGGCAGCCAGCAGCTCCCCAGCGTGGAGGTACAACCATGCTCTCACAACAGCCGTGGGTACTTCCATCTCCTGCCACAGCCATTTTGCAAATCCCTTCCCCTCTCTTAGTAAATGTTTGCAGGATCAAAGTCAAACTGCGTGAGAAATGAGGAACTGTTTCCTTACAAAGCAGAAACCCCGTCTCACACAGAGATTTACGATGCGGAAGAACTGCATTTTCTTTTCCTAGGGAAGCACACTGCACCTTGACTCTTAGACTACAGCTCTGTCAAAAGTGGCACAGAAGGAGCTGGCAGGTGCACTTAGTCTGAGGGGAATTGAGCCTTTGTATTCCCTTGGAGGCAGAAGATGCTCTGAAGGGTAATGCTCAAGACCCAGCACTGTCCCCAAGGCAGGAGGAAGCCCTGGGCTTCTGCGGTGCCGCGTGGTCACACACAGGTCACATTTTGCTGGTGGCTTTCTCAGTCATGACAAGCCCCAGGTTCATGTGTTCAGCCCACCTGGGCCTCTTGGTGCTGCTCTAATGCCAGCAGCACACAGGGGCTGGGGGTGATGCCTTCAGAGGGAATACCATCCCATGTGCAGTCCATGGAAAAACTTAAAGGAGTCCAGTGCTGCCATCCTTGCTCTGAAGAGTGTCTGCAGGCTGGTAATCAGCTGTAACCATGAGAACATCTGCACTCCTCGCTGGGAAAGGGCACTTTCCTCTCTCTTAAAGGGCTGTTAAGATCAGCGAGGAAATGTTGACAATGAAGGATCCTCCTGGGAGCACTGGGTGATAAAAACTGAAAGTCAGTCTCCTGTCTGGGAAGATTTATGTTCTTGTGGGTTCTGTATTCCACTCAAGTATTACACATTTTCTTAAATGTTTCCACCTTATCTGACAGAGGACACAAAAACACATCAAGAGAACATGCAGAAACTGTAGCTAGTTTCTTAGTTAAACCTGATTTTTCAACGTAGGCAATCAAATCTCTCTCTTATTGAATGCTCTTGCCCAGTAATATACTGAAATGGGTGATTCTTTATTGTATAACTATTTTGTGTATTTTGCTAACATAATTTAGACCATACTGAACTCCTCTAACAGTGTGACATGATGCACCTGCAATCCAACAGGTTGAGCTGACTGCAGACTTCTTTTCCTCTCCCTCCCTCCCTCCCTCCTTTCCACTCCATCAGCTGTAGATCCCACCCTACATCCTTTGTTAAAACAGCCTGATTGAACCAACATCCTCACTAATGAGCATTTCTGATCCACAGCTTTCAAGAGGAGAATCTGGAATTTCCTGGGAAGTTGCCTCTTTACTGCAAAAGACCAGGAAAGGAAGAGCTTTCTCCTAGAAATCATTCTCTATCTTGCTACTGCTCCTTCCCCTTCTTCCTCCAAGCAGATTTGGATCTCAAATCCAGCTGATTCATACAAATAGGTGACTCCTGATTCTTTTAATTATTCTGAAATGGTACTTTATGGACAATTTCTAAGGGGATGGGGGACCATTGTAAAAAGTATCAGAGCCTACAACTTCATTGTCTTCCTCACCCCTCAAGTGGAATAAACTTCTGGCTCGGAAGATTTTGACATCACAAACTTTCATTCCACATGCCCAGGGACCAGCCACGCTGAATTGCAGACACATGGTAGGCGAAACTACTGCAAATGTATTTTTGACTCAGGTTAGGAGGGGGGACTACAGCTCTTCCAAAGCAACGTGAGGGAGAGGAAAATCCCACTGCAGACTTCCCCTTCCTGCATGGTGCCTAATACAAAGCGAGGTTGCTAAAGCAACAGTTTCTCGGAGCTGACTAGACCTAGTCATGCACATGGGCTTCCTGCTGAATCAGGATCAGCTTTCAGAAAGAGATGGAAAAGGCTCCTTCTCCTTACGTAGCTTTGACTACTCAGCTTGCACCTCTGGGAGCAGAAGCTTTGAATTGCCTGGGTCCTGGTCTCTGACATATCCTGCAGCAATCCAGACCCCTGGGGAGAGCTCCACAGCTCCACTGGAACCACTCATGCAAATTGCCCTCTTAACAGCTCTAAAGGAATACGGTATTTCGTGTCAACCCACTCAGCCCCCACCGAAATAACTTCAGGCTGAGGCCTTCAGCAGCTCGAATGCTGCCGTGCTGCTCTCTGCAGGGTGCCCGGTCAGGAGCACTCAGCTGCACCTGCAGGTCCTGATGGGGTAGCAAAACACAGCCCTTGTCCCACACTCCAGGAAAGAGGAGAGGAAAATGCTCTGCCCAAAGCCTGGCCATGCAATGTCAGTGGGCTCAGAGCAGCAGGAAGAGCTGATGTATGCTGTTGGTATGGCTGCTGGCTTTGGGTCTGAGGGCAGGAGCAGGAAGAGGATGGGAAGGGACCACTCCTGGCAAGGCAAGCCCAGTTGTGGGCAGTCGACCTTAGCAGCCAGGGGGAAACACAAGGTACAGTGAAGATGCCCACAGGAGAGTGTTCCCAGCTGGCCTTTGGGGTTGTTCTATCAGCATTTCAGCCAGTTTACCTCAGAGTCCAAAGGTGTTGCTCTGCAGCGAGGAGAACAGCCTGCAAAAGGACATGGACCTCCTGGGTGAGATACGTAGGTAAAGGGCTGGATACCAGTGAGAAGAACTATATTTATTTAATTCAAGGTTTCTCTGTTCCCTGAGTTGATGCTGATGCAGATTCATTCTAGTTCAGAAGCTGTCACATAGGGAGAAAGAAAGTAACACAGTCTGGCTTCCCTCTTTTGGCATCTAAACAACATTGTTCCTCAGGAGCACTCAAGAGGCCAAGCAGTTTTCCCTCATGGTGACACAGACAGCATTTTCTGGCACTACAGCAACCCCCTTCCTCCCTTTGACTGGTCACAGCTGCACGTACCTTTGGTGTAACATCATGGTTTTGCAATGTTGACTCTCCCACTTTGCTCTTATCGTGCCTTTCTCCTATTTGTGCAAGCAGAAGCTGAGATGGAGCCCAGCAACAGCCTCCAAGAGCTCAGCCATTTCTCAACCTTCCTTTTCCGAGCCTGCACTGCTCCCACTGGCATGGAGGTGAGCTGGGAGCACCAAACACCCCTGAACTGCAGCCCAGGAGGGCACAGTTCTCCAGTCTCTGACCAGAAAGAACCTGGGAAGGCATGAACACACAGGCTGCCCAGCGCACTCCTGCAGCCAAGTGATGCAGACCCTGCTGGGATGAGCACTCGTGTTCCCAACACATCACTGCATCTCTGGGCGCCTCTCCTTTCTAGGTCACCGTGACTTCCGCAATCATCCCATTCACCAGGACTAATGGAGCACAGATGTGCTCTCAAGGGAGTGAGCATGAACCAGAACCCTCATCTCTGGAATGCTTCCCAGGAAGGACCATCTCCTCATAATCACGTATCCCAACGTACCTAAAGAGAAGGCAGAGTCGGAAATTAAGCAGGAGAGTGAGTTCCTAGAATTTTTGCCACTTTATCCCTTTGAGGTTGTCAAGCAGGATTTATGACCATCTCTTCTTCAGAGAAGAGTGTTGCGCTAACAGGTAGGCAGGAAACAACCACAGTGAGATACAGATCTGCGATGCTTTAATTAAAGCACAGGTAAACTGTGAACAGCAGCAGAGCTCTGAGTGTTTCTTAGTCACTCATCTTAGTCACTGCTGTTTGCCTTGTAGGCTGCCAGGTGTCACAGCCTGCTCCCCACGCCAGCCTGCAGGGCATGGGGCACAACGGGATCTGGCTGTCATGCAGAGCTGTGTCCTAGTGCTCGTCCATGACTGAGGGATCCCAGTGCATAGCAGCAGTGAAAAGGTGCAGCCTGAACATGTGACTGAACTGCACCAGGGCAGGAAGAAGTGTTTCGTTCCTCACTGAAGACTAAAACATATTCAAAAGAGAAATAAGTCTCTAAAAATACTGCCTAGGCAGATTCCCCCAAGCATGGAGGGAAAGACCCATCTTTCTGATCTACCACTTCTGGCAGAGTGCAGCCAGAATGTAGAACACAGGTGACCATAAGGAGCATTAAACAGGGGGGGCCTGGCAGCACAGTACTGTCCACGCTGGACAGTGTGGGATCCTCCCTGTGACCCTGATAACAAAGCAACAGCAGGAAGTGGTGCAGTGCTGCTGGTCATGGCTGCCATCAGCAACAAAAACACAGACGCCTTTTTAATATGCAAAGACAGAAATTAAATCCTTCTCTTCTTACGCAATGCTTGCCCTTCCTCAGCAAAGATCAAATCAATATGGGACCAAGCAAAGTCAATGGTTTACTTCAAGGGGTTCTGAATTGGGCTTTGTGGGCAAAAAGGCGTCAGCCTTGCTTCAAACTCCAGGACGACATATTGGTATTTCCATTCCACATCTATTTGTAGCATAAAAATGTGACTTTGTTCCTTTTTAGTCCTGTTTAAATGTCACATTAGCTTAAAATAAGGTCTGTCAGGAAAAAAACAATTAAGTTTAGGGCTGGAATTATCCCTGGAGAAGCTTGGGCATCCCCCTTACTAGTGAATGAGGATCACCTTGAAGGAAGTTAAGAAGAACCTTGTGGTTGTAATTCCCCATCCTTTCTTCTGGAGTCTGTCAGTACCTCAGCCCTGCTGCTTGGTGGTGATCCCAGCACACACACACACACACACACACACACACATGCACACGCATTCTAACACAGCCACCAAACCCCACACAGAGCGTCAGCAGTCTGCTGCACGGCCTGGGGAACAGGAGCAGCAGCAGAAAGGAAACTTTCCCATAATTTCTGGGGAAATGCTGCAGTTGTAGGCCAACTTACATAACTGATTTAGCTGAACAGAATTGCTTTCTGCCTTTAATCTGCTCAACAGTTTATCTCTGCTGTCGTGATCGGTTGAGCTCTCTTTAAACCGTTATGGATTAGCGTTCTGCTATAACACATTAAAAGCTTAGCTTTGTTTATTTTTGTCAAGAATGGGGGAGGGATATCAGTTTAAATGTTCAGGCAGCAGTTTATGAATGGCTGTTTTTCTTGCACAGCAATCGATATGCTCAGGTACTGAATGCAAGGCACAGCTAAACGCTTTGAGTGGCAGCACTAGTGGCTGGAATAGAAATATTTGCAAACTTACTATTAAAATAAAAGAAGAAAAAAAAGAAGGAACTTAATACATTTGCATAATTATTTTAATCCATAAATACAAAATGTAATCCAGCATTCAAACAGTTAATCACACCCATCAACTCTGTATGGAAGACCGAAGAGTAAATGATCTGAAAACTTAATTAATAAGGCTGGTTGAGGATTTTACTAAGTTTGCATTATTGATGTAATTTGGAGACAGAAATCCTGCCAAAAGCAATCTTTCTGTCATTCAGCTGCAGGAAAACAATACACCATAATGGAAATAAACCACCAAACAACTGGAACCTCATCGACACCACTTACAAAGAGGTGCTCAGATAATATTAGCCAGCTGTTCAGTTAATTTTCACAGTGGATTCATCAACTATGCAAGTGGTTGTTCCATTAGAACATGACTGTATGGATCCAGGTTCAAATTTCTACTATACACTGATAAGCACAATATACCAATTTAAATTAAATCCAACAATTACCACACTTCTTTGACCTCTGTGTAGTCAAAATGATTTGCAGATGCCAGGCTGGAATGGAGTAAGAGGTTGTGTTCCTGAGCGCTGCCAATAATCCCCTGGAACACTATTCCAAGGAAACACTGATTCTGTGAACAGTTGTGCTGGCAACCCTATAATCCTGGAACCTTCTTATCTAAAATGGAGGAAGTAGGCACTTTCACATTCTTAAGAGCAAGTGAGACACTACACGAGTTAAAAAAATAGTGTCCAGTGGTGCTCGGAAAAAATAAAAACATAAACCTGGAAAAGTAATTCAGAAAAAAAGGAGGAAAAAAATCCAAGTTCTTGATAATTTGTCTGTTGTTTGTTTTGCTTTCTTATGAGAGATCTTAATTCTGCACATTCCAGTGAATGGCCGTTCGCTATTAATTTATCTTCTTTCTGACAGCAAGTGGAGCACCATTCCAGAGTTTCAACATTCCCTTGATGCTGCTGTGCTTAATGCTTGTGTGCTATTTAAACAAAGCATATTCCAACCAAATATGACTATATATGGAATTCCCTGACAAGTAAAACTTTGGATGCCATACAAAAAAGAGCCACAAAAACAAAATGCACACAAACCCCACTCCAGGCTGCACAGACTGGGCATGTACTACACCAGGCTCTTGGTGGCAAAGGTGAGGTACCCAGTGTGCCCAACCACCTCCCTCAGTGGCACGCCACTCTTGAACTGCACAGTCCCTTGCTGCAGATTAGCACACGGGCTACCTTGGTGTGATGGGCTGCTGCTGTCAAAGCCAGTGCTAGAATTATCCTCAGCTGCTTTTCCAAGGTCAGGGATTTGCAAGCTAATTGTCCTCACATTGTACACTCGGAGCAGAATTTCCAAGGTGTTAATCTCTGTAAAACCATGTTCTTCCATCGCTAGGCAGGTTCTTTGAACTTGTTCAATGCAGGGGGAGAAAGAGCAGATGCGGCCACCTGCAAAACAAGACAGGTAGTGGAAAAGAGGGCAAAAGTCAAAATGAAGCACTTTTCATCCTTTTTCAAATTCTCCCAGATGCCCATAGAACTACTATTATACAGACAAAGTGAAAACATTGTTCAAGAAAATCTTCACAAGGCAACTTTGTTGGTTTAAAGTGTCAGCATACAATCAATCACAGGCAACTCCACAGGATGCTTCAGACCCTTTAAAAACGACAACAGCAACTTCATTCATCTTCCACATCCAATGTTGCCCTCGACATTTGTTCACAGCAAAACTGTTAAAGTTGATCCCTTTAGAGCAGTGGCTCTTTTGGAATCACTCTCCAGTGTTCTGGACTGAGGCACCAAACTGCAGTTGGCACGTACACAAAGCCAGAAGTCATTCTCCACACACTGTACAGCGCTAGAGCCCCAGCGTGCGTGCACACGCCCCTGACAAAAGCGGCTGTGTTTAGCTGAGGACGATGGTATGCGTGGACAGAATAAAGGGATCTCTCCAGGCCATAGATGGAGTGCTGTTAAGGCTTTACCCTTTTAGTCAAGCTGACTAGTATGTCTCCTGAGCATTGAAGTTTGCTGGATATTGTATCATGCAGGCTTACAGTTAATGCTGTAAAACTCTAGGACAGGACTTCTAAGTGATAAACTAACGCTTGTCTCCTTGTCTGTGCACAGTTCTGATTTTTGATTCCAAATACAGAGTATTAATAGGCCCCCTATACCTTTGTAAGTGCTACAATGTCACCTTAACAGCTGAGAATAGAATGATTCAGATTTACTCTGAAAAGCCACAGCCAAATCAGATCAAAGAATTATAAGGACACTGTCTGCCACAAAGCCAGGGCATGTGCTTTCACCCAGGACACAGTGTTCTCCAAGGCAACTGCCCTTCCTGAAAAGCTTTTGGCCAGGAAGAAGGAACACTGGGCAGTGCAGCTTCAGCTATTGTTTCGCTTATTACAATTAGATGAAAATGCCTCCTAACCTGATTTGGATTCCTCCCCAGTCCTGTCCTGGGCTCATCCAGTCAAACCTTCCAACACCAGTCATCTAAGTAGTTAAAGAACCCGTGCAAGTCAGAAAAAAGCATCCTGCTAAAAATAGAGGCAATGCTGGGACTACATGAAGCCTGCTTTATCTCAAACTCCCCCCCTTTTTTTTTCCTTTTTCGTTTCTAAAGTCAGATCTCTAAAAAAAGAAAGCATCAGGTCTGAAAGCGTCACTGTAGCACTCTAGTTACTGTGCAGCAACGATGTGCTGGGTACTGCCTGGGGAAGAACACTTTCCACAACCATTAATCCACCATACACTAAGAAGGATTTAATTTTAGTCTTCAAATAAAGTCTCTGCACCAAGGGGTTCTTACCATGAATCTTCAGAACAAAGTACCCGGGACAAGCAATTCCCTGGAGTGACAATTAAAACCCAAATCTAGTAAACACCTGCAAAATTAATGCTGGTATGTCTCTTTATGAACCAAGTCTGTTGATGCTGATTTAATTGCATGCCCAGTCCATTAACTCCCATGAAATTAGATTTGTATGTTCATCAGGATGGCCAGCACTACCAAAATATTCCTGAACCAGACAGCTAATCTTTTCTGGCCAAAGCACGCACACACTTCTACCATGCTTGCAGATATAAGACAGAAAAGCTCAGGAAAAAATTTCTGTTACATAATTAGAAAGTTACTATGATGCACACATGTTATAAAGAAAGAATTTATATTCTTATTGTGTAGGGAGCTGAACAAATGTCTGACTTAACTAAATGTCAGTTCACAATAAGTCTTTGTCTGCAAAGCAAGAATCTGCCGAGAGACCAGAGACTTACTACCACTTCATTCAGGCTTTTTGGTTTTGATGTTTTATATTGCAATAAAAAAGCAAAATATATTTACATTTACAGTAAATCTGTTCTTATTTATTCTGACTCTAAGGATCTGAAGATATGTTTAGGCTTTTGAATTCACATGCTCTGGATTTACAGTCAAAAACTCAAAGCCTGCACACAGCTGTTGCCATACAAGCTGCAAAGCCACCTACGGTTCTTGTCAAGCCTTCAATTAAAGGCAGAACACCCTTCCTCTCGCCTCGGGCTGGTCAGCTGAGCACAGCATGTCAACACCAAACTTGGTGAAGATTTATCAGGCTGCCTCCTCACAGCTGCTGGGGGAAGTAGGGTTACAGAAAATAGGCTTTCAAGCCGTTTGGTAGGGAAGAAAGCTCTTGCTTGCAGTAGCAAATATCCAGAGGGGAAGCATAAAAAATAATGTTACTTTACTTCCTGCACTGCTGGAAGCTTCTCAGGTGTGAAAGATGGGAAAACAGTGAACTGCTGGTATTTCATCTGAGACCATCCAATGGATTTTAGTAGTTCTGCCAGTTTTGTTTTTTCCCCTTTCATGCCTACTGTTCTCATTATTTTTATACAACCCTCCCAAATAAATATACCTAAAGGTATATTAGGGCTTAGAAGCAACCCATCAAGCATCTGTCCTTAGAGATCCTAACAAGTGGGAGAGGGGTTCCCTCTGCTTTTTCCTGTGCACACCATCAAGCACGCCAGATCTCACTTGCAGTTACAGGCTGGAATTATTTGATTAAGCAGATATTAGGAGAGAAGATTGGAAAGCTACAATTAGCAGAAGCTTGGAAGGCAAAAATGAAATTTCAGTTACAGACTGTGAGAGGCTGTCTAAAATATAAACATTTGGGAAGTTTCAATTCCTATGGTGTGTTTAGACCAGCAAAAAAAAAAAGTGGAAAACCAGCACTCAGAAGGACATGCTGATTTGTTCCAGGTGCAGAGACACTGTCATCTTTAACAGAGCAGATGCTTCTGAATTCTGCACACTGTGGGCTGCCCTCTGTACCCAGCTGGACTACCAGCTAGGCAACACCCCTTCTGTCACAATCACCAAACAGATATAAATCTAGATTTCAGCATCCACAGTTCTCCGATTCTTTGAGAGCCCTCTTGTCCTTTAGACAGCAAGAGGCTTTTAGGGCTTAAAGGACTTGAATATGCATTACTTTGTCTTGCCATGCCAAGGATTCCTTAGTGAATGAAGAAAAGACATGAACTCCCTCCCTCTCCTCTCCTCTCCTGACTGGGGTACATTGCTCTGTCTGTGGATCACAAAGGGGTGGACTAGAGAGCAGTGCAAACATCTGAATGAAAACTTTTTTGTACAAATTGGGTTTGTGTTCTTTCAGAGCTCTCCTTTTAGGAAAGCTACCGTTCCTAAATTTGGTTAATGAGATCTGTGTGTCATCATAAATTGATATAGTAATTATGAGAGATTAATCCTGTTCACATTGGGAAGCTGTGTGAGCTTTTTGATCTGAAGAGCTGTCTAAAAATGTGTTTATTCATGTATAATGCATCTGACAAGTGCTACAGTTGAGGAGAAGAGAATAATGAGAACGTATGAAAGACTCAAGTTTTTTTCTACCTTCAATTTTACAGGGAGTGAGTTAGTTTGAAGCGTTTAATGGAGAGGTTAAATGTCCTGAATCCATAGCCTGGAACAAGCCCACACAGTCCTGGCAGTTATTGTAACCAGCAACAGGGTCGAGAGGATATGAAAATGGAAGCACAAGTCACACTGGAATTATTAGAAAAGAAAGCTTAAGGGAAGGGGGAAAATAGAAGATTTTCATCCACATAACACTGTACATTTCAACAGACTGTGTCTAGTTGGTAATTGAAGGACACACCATTGCATCTCTACGAGAGGCCAGTGCCTTGAAAGTTGACAGAATGTTCGTGTGCAAGTCCAACAAACAATTTTATTTCTGGTTTGTCTGAGCAAGGACTAACATCTCTACCAGTTCTATGTAGCTAATACATGCATTAGGTTTCAAGTGTGGAAAATCTCAGTGCTACCAAACTGACAAGAACTCCAGTGTGTGCTAATGATACAGAAAACATGTCCAAGAAATGTGCTGTCACTTCTGTAGGTTATTGTATGTGTCACAAGTGCTCTGACAGGTTCTTTCATCATCCCAGTATTATTCTGAAGATGCAAAAAGGACACAGGTAGTGCAGCACCATTAAGTTTTAGGGAAAAGAGCCAGTAATTTTAGAATGATTCTGTGACACAAAGAATACAGCACAGCAATTTTACCTCTGGCAAAAGAACATTTTGGGACTTCACTTCATTGTCATAATCTGAAGATTACGTTACAAAGATCTCAAGGAAGAAAAAAACCCACACAGGCATTATCATTGTGTAGGGGCGAGGCAGGAGAGTCACTGAGCAGCATCACCGTGGCATTTACTCTGTGCTAGTAGGACACTAAAAATATTGTCTCTGCAAAAGGGGACAGAATGTCCTTTAAGTGCGTGTGCTCGTGGGCGATTTGATGTAGCTTCCCTGACAAGTGAAATTAGAGGATTTGGCTGTTGGAAGAAATTAAAGGATGTTTCTTGATTCAGAAAAGAGAATTTTCTCCAAATCACTTGCCAGCTCATTAATAGGAGCTTGATGTGATTTTCTGCAAATGTGACCTTAACCTCTGCACTTGTAGATGCATCATTCAAAAGGAATTTATTCCTGCTTATTATTATGGGCTGGTAAAAGCATGTAACAAGGAAATTAAAAAATCAGTTGGTTCCACACTGGGGAAGAAAACCTAACAACTTTCTTTAAAGATCCTTTCATCCCAAACGACTCCCTTCAAACTGTGTAAAAGCCAGTAGCTTTGGCCGGCATTCCACAGTGAGGATTTTGATGCAGGAATCCTTCTGCTTGACTCTCTACACATGAAAGAGTCACTTGTACTTCAGACCAGGCCCATTGTGTGCACCTGACCTACCAAGCCCTGAGAGACCCAAGCCAGCGCAATGCCCTCACACCAGATACAACAAGTGGGACTGGCTCAGCAAACAGCCACTGTTGGCAAACGGATGAAGCTGCTTTGTGTGTTAGCACCTCGTCCTAGATCCTAGTGGGGCAGCTCTGCGCTAGACCAGATGGCCTCTCAAAGTTGAGAGGATAACGTTCAATTTAGTTTGTGGATCTTTAACCTCACCTTGAGTTAATTCTCCTTCAAATCAAAGCAGGTGCTACACTAGCAAAGGCTGGTGCTGACATTTTAGCAAGCATTTATTGCTTCATCCATTTATTCCAAAACAATATCCTGGGGACATGCGAAGTGTTGATACCAACTGGAGTACCACTTGCATGGGTGGAGAATGACACCATGCTAGACTGTCAGGCTCCTCTTCCTGCCCCAACACATTCCCTGTGTGTTCCTGAGACAGCCCAAGCCCAAACAACATCAGCCTCGATGTCACTCTTGATGCCCTCTTCTCAGTGACTCAACCCTACCCAGACACCACAGGGGTGAGAGTTGTGGCCAGGGATTTCAGCTGCTCCTCAAAGCCACACCACGGTGGTTTAAAAATGGGACCATGAATAACCTCTGGAGCTGAAGAAAAATAGTCAGTGAAACTTCTTCCTACATGGACATGGAATTGCAGAGGCCCAAAGAGGGAGATGTTCAAAGCGAACTTAAATCTGCAGAATTTTGGAGGGAGAACTGATAGCACCATGTTACCTGACTCAGGTTATTTCAAGGATTACAATTTGACAAACTCATAATCTAGGGGCTTTATGATGTTCAAGAGGGAATGGAAAAACTGAATTTAAGAGTAAAATCTTTAAAGAAAGGAAGGAAGTAAAAGAGAGGTGGTTTTAATAATTTTGTGACTCAGACTGTTAAACACTACAAGGAGCAACTTAAAATGCAAGAGGCTAATCCAACCTAATATATGGCTGTAATTTTCCATCCCCCTACCTGAAAATTTAAAATCTGTATGAAAATTATTGTACCAGTAGGTTTCTCCCTCATCTTCCACAGCCTTGGAAGAAATAGACAGTATTTATGAGAGTAGAGTAGGTGGGAGCAGAATTATATTCAAAGCACTACAGTATTCAGCGGTGAAATGACTGTGAGTCAAAAGTTTCAGGGCATCTAAGAACTGTAGAATATTGAGGATATTTTTGTCACTTCACAATTTTATCATTTTTAAAATTTTTTAAAATTTAGCCTGAAGGGGTTAATGTCAACTTTGCAAAAACCACCAAGGTCAGATATTGGAAAAACCAGCTATGACTACAGAAAAGCATTAAACAGCAGATGCTGCAGAAGTAAAACAGTGCAGATCTGGAAATGAAAGGAATTTCTGCAGTGCAGCAGTGCCTCAGAAATACTACAAGCAGCGTTTCTGCTCGAAGTGTGACTGGTGACATCAGCACAAAAGGATGCAGCTGAGATGCAAACCTGAACGTCGGCAGAGAGCATCACCAGCGAACAAGAACTTTCTAGTCACAAACCTACTGTGCCATTTTATTCTTTCAGCTCTTCAGAGGCTGGCAGCGCTTTAACTGGGAGGCCAAACTGCTGTAAGTGGTGTATTTACAGCACACTGCAAGACATGACGTGAGTGATAATTGTACTCTGAAAGAGGATCATTAACACTCAGCCTACTAGGCTCGACAACTATTCAGGACCTTGAGCTGAAGTAGGAGAGAAAACACTGATCTGATAAGGTTTTGTTAAGGTTAAGGACTCTGCTTCCATACTGTCTCAGCTGAACTCTGCGTATTGTGGTTTTGAGGAAGAGAGTAGCTAATGCTGTATATTGAATTCGCTTCGTTCTGATGTAATTCACAACACCCTAAGACTTTAGGGACTAAATTACCACTACCTGGCAGTACAGCTGTGATAGTTGCATGGCACATCACAACAAAACCCACAGTGTGAACGGTTCAAATGTTACCATGTCCAGGTCTGAGAGAGAGGGCGTGGACAGAAAAGAGTGGAAGGACTCATTTCCTGCAGTGATGCTTTATCACTACACGAACCCTCCGAACGGGGTTGAATAACAGCAGAATGTGCACAGGCTGTTCTGCAGAAGAGCTTTAACTCTTTGAAAACAAAACAAAGGAGCACTATTAAATTATCTACTTGCAGTAGGGAAAGGGAAGCAGTTACAGATAACCTTCTGTCACATTTTAGATTTAACAGCAGTAAAAAAACCACAACAAAACTACCCGCATGACTCAGAATAAAACAGAAAAATGTGTAAGTTTTTACATGTTACTACTACAATCAATTATATTTTCTATGAAAACCAGTTTTTGTTTATATGCAACGTAGCAAAATTAAGAACATGTCCCCAGTCAGACAGGTGCCAAGTTGCCCAAGAGAGGAGCCTTAGACCAGGACCAGATCTCAGACATGGGTGGCTGGTTGCAGCAAAAACTGCAGCAAGAATCAGCAACTTTGCCTTTTGAGTGGTTCATAAAGTGAATGATGCCATTTCACAAACATAAAAATGTGGAATTTTGAAGTCTTATTTATACTGCCTAAGCAGATGTAACCTTGTAGCATAGCACAGAAAAGTATTGCCAGATGGTATGGCCAGTTTGGGACTATAATACATTTTCTAGGATTTCAAATGCTGGAGTGAGACAAGGATTCAAAACTTGGAACTGTTCAAGCAGCCCTGCTTAGTATTCTAAGCATGCACCACTTAAATAATTCAAATTGGACTGCGCAATGCAGCGCCTTCTAAGATGGGAAGTCAGCTGAGTGTTGTGCTCACTAGATTAGATAATTTGAGCATGGGAAGGGCATCGTACAGTGCAGTGATTTTTTTTCCTCTCCTCCCAGGACACACTGGAAAACTGCTACAAATTGAGCTGTAACCATTGCAGGTACAGAGTGCTAACAAGGTTCACTCTATTTATTCACTTTTTAAAGAAAGTATGTTACATGGGTATCACAAAGCTCTCTAGAAAATCTTCAGTAATAGCTGAGGTAGTCTGACAGCAGGGCTGGTCCTGACTCAGCAAGGCAGTGCACATTCAGTGACCTTTAAGAACAAACTCAAATCCAGTGATTCCAAGAAGACTTAGCAATTCACTTGAAGTCCAGGCTGTGATTAAATATTTTAACAAAGAACTGGGCCTTGGCATGTCATCAAGTTTTTTTAAACTCATGTCCTGCAATGGGCACTGTTCAGCACTCCACGCTCTCTTGATTAGAAGAGTCACTTTTGTAGATGGAAGCAATTTGGCAAGAGTTAATTCAGATCCACACTATTATGACACTAATTAGAACAAAACTTATTCCAGGATAAAAGAATTATTTATTCACTGAAGCTTGTTTTTCAATAGGGAAAGGTGTATAATCAAGTGATGAAATCTGCACAAAACCTCAACAGTAGTTCCCACATGCTGTCACAACCCCTGAGTAACTGGCATAAGCCAGAACATCCTTTATGTTCCATTCCCTCAGAATCCAGCTTCTAGTGGAACTTCTCACTAGCTCCAACCACAAAGATTTAGGACATAAACTGGAAAGCATATTTAAGTGTAACCACTTTTTTTTAACATTACCATTGGGGTACTCTGTTAAATAGGTACAAATCTGCAATGATTGATGTGAACTGAGGCTGAACACCTTTTATATGAACACCTTTCCACTGAATTGCCGAAGAAATTTGCTTTCAGCATTTATTATTACTTCTGCTTCCCACACACCTCAGATCTAGCAAAACGCACTTGACAAAGGTTCAAAGGAGTTTTTATAAACTGCCCATGCTAATTGTAGCAGCTCAAATGGGCCTGTAGGAGAAAATTCTTCTTCTCCTTTCAAATCTTCCACTGTAAATTGAAGATGCCTTTTGAAGGTTTTACAGCCTTAGAAATGCCTAGAGACTGACATTTGAGAACAGTGATCACACACGGGAAGGGAGCACACCTAGCATATGGCTGAAAGGCAGAGATGTGTGCACAGTGCTTCCTGAACAGAAAGATAAAAATGCTGTTACCTTCAGCTTTCAATGCTGACTTTGCATGTCCTATGGCTTCCCATGGAGATGGAATATCTAGGAACACGGCATCTGCAATGTTTGAGACCCCAAAGCCATTTTTGCAGACATCCTGATTGGTCACAGTGACCAGGTGCTCCACCCCATGTTCCCGAAACTCTTCCCGCGCCTTCTCGGCCCTTTGCTGGTGGAACTCCACTGTGTAGAGGTGCCCGGTGGGAGCCACTGTCCGGATGAGAGCATGGGAGAGGGACCCACTGCCTGTACCTAGAAAAGACAAACAACTCATGAAATTGAGTTTGTCAGTGCCAAACATCAGAACAAAAGTCTTCTCCATTAGTCTTCCTGCTTGGAACACTTGTTCAAAACTCAAATGAACACAAACCACTGGTTCAGCTCCTGGAAAAGAACAGTCCTTCCTTCACAAGGAGAGAGGGACTAGGTGACCCAGGAAACAGTCTTCCGGGTCCTCAAAGCATTCATTAAAAAATCTGGCAAACCCAGGGTCTGTCCTATCTCCCTGGAGTAGGAACTAATGCCAAGGGTCAGCTATAGCTCTAGCAACTGCCTTGAGAGAACACGAGGAAGTAAATGCAACAGGAGAAATTCGGGGAAATTAACCGGAGAGGTTTTTTCCAAAGTGTCAGACTCTTCTGGGGTGAAAAGGGATTAAGGAAAATTTTAACAGATTTTCAAAACTTTATACTTCACTAAACAAAGAAAAGATGATGGCAAGAGGCCGTGCTTGAAAATCCTATTAATACGCATGCAAACAAATGGCCATCAGGATACAGTTTGCTTTGCCCAGATCTCGTAAGAGACATCCTCAACTCCCACTGGAATTACCCAAATCTAAGGCCTCCTGGCTCCTTGCAGCCACACTGATCTAACACCTATTTTCACAGGTCACTTACACACATACACACCTACACAAGCTTAACTTAGTCTAACAAAATTATCAAAAATTGTACGTAACTGTAATTACCACATACAAACAGAAACTAACAAGACAAAGATTTTTTTCCTTGATTTAGTTTGATAATTTAGGAAACTTACTTTAAATGATCCATTGGCGTATTAAATAGATGAATGACTAATAACGAACATTTTCACTGAAGAAAACATCCATATACCAATTCCCATTACAAATTACTCACTCAAGTGGCATTTAACAGAGTAACCCCCCAAATTCAAAACCCCACAGCAACCCCAATTAACTGTGTTTATTGATTCATAATTCTGTGCTTGGAACACATTTTTCCTGTAGAAATAAAATCTATTTCTAGCTATTTTCAGTGACTGTTCAACTTGAGGCAGGTTCTTTCAGCTAACATAAATCTTAAAAAACTTATAAAGGACAGAATCTGAAGTACAGCAGCTCAGAAACAAGTAGAAAGGAAATTAATTAGGAGGCAAAGGGGCTGGTACATCCGCTTAATTGGTGCAGTACTTTCCATAATCATACAGGAAGTCCGAGTTCACTGGCAGATCCCAGGTTCTTGCCCTCTAGTCACGTAAGGGGAGGAACACTGTTGTGGCACCGTATTTAATCCGACAGCTCTGAAAGGGGACACATTCAGACTGTAAACAGAGCTCAGGGCCCGTGTTTGCCACCGGATCACCCGGCTGCACTGCAGAATCAGCACTGCTCCTCTGCTTCCCTCTGAGAGGGCTCTGACCCCAGCGGGCAGACCTGCACCCCCCGCAGCTTCAGCAGCACAGATTAGAGGGGGAGAGAGGAGCTACAGATTCTGGCCCTGGCTTCAGAGAGGTCCAGGAGAAGCAAGAAACTGACACACATGCATTTAATAAAGTCAAAATACAGGCATTCAAGGTAGCATTCAAATAAAACAAAGAACAAGCAAAACACACCTACATGTGCATACATCAAAAACTACCCTGTCACAGCACCTGAAGCATTTAATGTCAAAATGAACTTTTCCCTGGTCAAAGGAGTAACGGTAGCACAGCAAGCATGTGGTTGTGAAAACTCAATGACATATATGCATAGCAAAGAAATAGTATTCCACTGATATGTTAATGACAAATTCAGGGAGCTATTGCTCACAGGATGCTAAAGACTGAAACTCTGCCTTTACATGTCATGCCAAAAGGGAGGATTACACAACTATTGCAAAATGAGGGAATTTAATTATTTTACCTCTCAAATGTGTAGTGCTGCACTTTCTGCATCTCTGCTAATCTAAGGAGGCCTGTCAGCACAGCTGGGCGTAAGCAGAAGAGAGAGGCAGCTTGTGCATGTATCTAGTTTCCTTGTTCATATTCTTTTACATTTTTAATCACTTTCCTTTTAAATCTGCTCTTAAAAACACCACAGAAGATACCATTTGTCTCTTTCATAGGAAAACCTATTAAGACTTTTTGGCTTCTTTTCTGATACTCTTCTTTTATTCACAAACACTTTAAGCCAAACCCTGAACTAAAACCAGGATTTTGGAAGTCACCATTTGCAGGCTTATTACAGACAGAGCTTTTGTTAAACAGGGTTGCCAGGAATTATTTATTGTCGACTGGCTACCACAAACATGAGAACAATAGATATGTATCACATTTTAACATATCAAATTCTATCACATTAATATTATTAATGGGAGTGTTTCTGACGATGCTCCTTCTTTGCCTTCTCTGTGACAACACTCTCAAAACTGCAGGAAACAAGGAACAACATGCTTATGAATCACCCACTGTTGTAAAATCTCTCCTTGAAAACACACTGTGCACCCAGACCTGTGACATGATGATGACCCTTAACTCTCATGTGCCCGATAGATCAGCACATTTGATGTGATCCATTAATAGGAGAGTCTGGCAGGAGTCCATGCCTGCACAAGCCCTAAAGCCCAATCAGCACTGTCTACACAAGGCAGGGTTCAACCCTATGTTTTCGTGATGTTATTGAAGGGCAAATGAATGTTTATATTCCCCTTCTTTTCTGAAAATCTGCAACATTCAACATTTCTGTCCTCCTGCGACCTTCGCAATTTCTCTTTGTCCTTATTTCAAAATCACTACTGAGAAAAAAGCAAAATATGACTCAAAGAGTCTTAGGCACCAGTTTGGAGTAAGTTCTAGTCAGGTACAGGTTTCCTTGGGAAATTAAAGGTATCTTTAGCATGATATCTGAATCAGTCAGGACAGCAGCAAAACGTGAGGAGTACTACAGCAGATATGTACTAGAATGCTACCAAACAAGAAATAGCATACCTGAATTACCTCTATACAAATGAACCAAAAAAATGGATACTTAAAAATTACTGGTTTTTATCAGAAGAGGCAAAATAAGAACTGGAAGAACTTCAGTGGATTTTCATTCTCATAGAGGTGCAGTGAAACACCTGTGTTCCTGATTTGACCTAGAAAGCAGAAGGTAAGGAAACTAGAACAACTAATTTATAATTTTTACACCAGGATGCTCACTTGCTGACAGCCTGCACTATAAATAGCCTTAGAAACTGTTTGGTCTCTACCACAGAACAATGCCCACTTAACTGCCATGTATTAATCATGAATGGACTCTATAGAACAGAGGTAAAACAACAATTCAAACTGTACAAACTGGACAACCTTAACAGCACAGCTGCTGCTTTAGAGCTCACTTAGGTGAGCAGTTATGTCATTGCTAATTTTCATTTGGAAAATGTGATGCTCTTTTACATTGACTGTTCTGTGATCTCAAACATCTGAGTGAAAGAGCAGACATCTGCATTGCAGGGATTTAATGAGACACCGCAGGGGCCCCAATATGCCACACTCAAAGCTCAGCATCTGAGGAGGCAGCACTGTGCAGGGGATCAGCACAGCGTAAACCAGGAATGGGCTCCACTTCAGCCCAAAGGCAGGAATTAAGCTCCCGTGTTAAACGCAGGTAAGTTAGGTGGCTAATGGCCCTTGTACACTGACACAGTATCCTCTCCTTCGTCTTGGGCTCAAGCACATGACATTCTCCTTCTCTGACATATTTAGGCACCAGGGAGTGTTTCTGCCCCTCTCCCAAAACAAGGAGAACACTGCAGTTTTAGGATTTCAGTCCTAACTAGTGAACACCTATATGAAACACTCTAGCTCAGCACGTAGTGATACCTCCTTGTGATATGCAGACAAGAAAGTATTGATCAGATGAACTTCTCAATTGCCCTGACATCCAACAGAACTGTTCTTCTCACTCTCTACTTATTCAAGTACCAGGTTTTCCACAGAGAAGCCTCCACACACCTCAGCCATCTTGAGACAATGTCCATATTAAAATAATTTCTCACCTTTTCAAGGCTGCAGTGGACAGTATCTGAGCTGTTCAAAAATAAAGCATGTTATTTCAGCACAGAATACTGCCAAGACTGAGTATCACCACAGCATTGAGCACAGCGCTCAACTGATACAGAATACAGGGTACATTTTACACTGTTTTCTGTTTAGTCTGGTTTTCTTATTGCAAAGGATATTTGTCTCATCTCCTGGAATCCCACCCATGCCATAAATGTAAGTGACCTGATTCTGTGTTCCACTATGTTTTCTCTTTGCAGGCTATTGCTTGGCTTGTGTTCCCTAGAAAGTTCTCATTGTGGTGCTTCTTTTTAAAAAAAGGAGGTACAAATTGTCATTTAGGATCTATAGACATTTACAGCTGTGTGTAAGCAAAAGTATTTTGGAATAAAGCTGAATAAGCTCTTAAGTGCATAAAAAGGTTCATATTGCTTGGAAACAGGAAAAGAGAAAAGTATGCAAAGTGTTATTTAATACTGGGTCTCTAAAATATCTAGTAACATTTTAGTAGCACTTAAGCTTCTGATGCAAAATTTGGCTACCCAAGATATTCTGAAATGAGTAAATACAACAAAACAATGACAGTGTTGCTCTATTTGTCTCCTAGCTACGCCACTCAGCCCTAGCAAATAGTAAGATAGGTCATGAGTCAGCCATGAGAACGGAAGGAGCCTCAAAACCAAGGGAAAATTAATCTTGAGACAGAGCTAACAATTCCACAGCTAAAATCTGTCAAGAAACACTGAACAGACAAAGACTGCTCACCGCTCACTCTACATGACAAGTTTGTGTAATGAATTATAATGAATATATGAAAAGATATTAAGCATTTGAGGGAAATTAACCCAAATATCTTACTGGAAAGATAGTCAAGGGCACAAATCATGGTGGCAGAGATAAGACACAGGAAGAGTAGGGACAGAGAGAAGGAAGAAGAGAGGGAAGGGAGATAATTTCTAGGAGATGAACGGATGGCTGAAAGAAAAACCAGCTAATCAAAAAGTTCACTTTACAGTCATGAAGTTCCCTTTACAGAAGATTAGCTTTTCTCCTGCCTACCTGTCATGGACACCATGCTGAAGCAGGCATTTTAGGCAACAGGCTGGAGATCAGAGAGGGCCACTGCTCACTGAACAGACTGAGGAGCTGAGGGAAAGATAGTAGGGAGGTTTTCAAGGCTGGCATTGCCTACAAAAGAATGTGAAGAGTTAATTTTTCTTTAGAAATTCAAGTGAAGAATTAAATTTTCCTTATAGATTCAGAATTCTGAATTTTTTAGGGAGGCATCTTCTACAGAGAGGAAATAGTATGGTTAAGAATATGGTTAAGTTCAGAGCTGCATGGGAAGTGTGCTTGGTGGTCAAGTGAAATTACAAGATCAAAGTGAGTACAGAAAGTCTGGAAACAAACACTTCAGGGTATGAACAGCATTCCTCATCAGCCGCATGACAGCCCCAAGTCTGAATACGTTACAGTGATGCCTCATGTGGTCAGAAGTTTGGTTTATAGAATCATCATAGACTCAGAGAATGGTTTGGGTTGAAAGACATCTAAAAGATTCTTGAATTCTAACCAACCTGTCTGGGGCAGGGACACCTTTCCACTAGACCAGGTTGCTCCAAGCCCCATCCAGCCCAGGCTTCAACACCTCCAGGGATGGAGCATCCACAGCTTCTCTGGACAGCCTGTGCCANGTTTGGTTTATAGAATCATCATAGACTCAGAGAATGGTTTGGGTTGAAAGACATCTAAAAGATTCTTGAATTCTAACCAACCTGTCTGGGGCAGGGACACCTTTCCACTAGACCAGGTTGCTCCAAGCCCCATCCAGCCCAGGCTTCAACACCTCCAGGGATGGAGCATCCACAGCTTCTCTGGACAGCCTGTGCCAGGGCCTCAGCACCCTCACAGTAATGGGTTTCTTCCCAATATATGATCTAAGTCTACTCTCTTTCAGTGTAAAGCTATTACCCCTTGTTCTATCACTCCATGCCCCTGTAAAATTCCCTCTCTCCAGCTCTCATGCAGCCCCTTTAGGTACTGCAAGGTGCTGTAAGATGTCCCTGGAGCCTTCTCTTCTCCAGGCTGAACAACCCAAGCTCTCTCAGCCTGTCCCCAGAGGGAAGGTGCTCCAGCCCCCGATCATCTTCATGGCCTCCTCTGGACTTGCTCCAATAGATCCACATTTTTCTTACTGCCCCTCTGTTGGGGGCCCCACCACCAGTTCAGTGCTTTGGTATGGCAAGAGAATATTGTGGTTTATGACGTTTGTACTGATGAGGCCTTTCTAATACTTGAAGAGGTGCTATACAAGGATCAGGTTTCCTAATTCTTCTCTCACTCTGACCTGAACAGCTGCTAAGATGTAGATAAGGAAGACATTATAAAACAAAGACATAATTCGTTTGGGCACATTCCAGAATCAAATTAATACTTCCAAACTTTGGTCTGTACTTTACACTAAAAACAGAGCTGCAAACAATTTACATATACTCATGACACAAAAACAGTAAAGACACAAGCAGTATTTGTTCGCAAGTCTATAAGCACTTCAGAAGACTCATAAGCATACAGCCTACTTGCTGGGACTCCATAATAAACTCTTAATCATTTATTAAGTATCCATTAATCATTAAGTCCTCATTAATTTTTTATGAGTGTACTCTTTAACAAAATCTATACCCAGGCTGTGAGTTTGAAAATTTCATAATTGTTTTTGAGAAGCTCTAGTGTAAGGCTGGGTGGCAGCTCCCGTTACTCCTTCTCTGAGAAACCATGAGGACCCAGAACCCTGCTCTCAGCCTTCAGAAATCCAGTCCCTGAGCTCAGAAACCCATCGCTGTGTGGCAATGAATAGGGTTTAGCAATTTTTAATTTGGGATTTAGCTGAAGGGAAACAAAAAATCCAATTAAAATTTTTGCTCATGTGAGTCTGATTTTGTGAATGCTGAAGGATCATTGGGATGGTGGTTAAAGTACTTTTGACTAAATTACATTTTGTCTAAATACTATGCTCCATCGAAGCCAAAATATTTCTGAGATTTATCAGATTAAATGAGGTTTCACATGCTGTACTAATAGGACAGACACTTCGTTACGTCTCACCATGGAGAGAGGACAGTAAAAAAGCCTTCACGTGAGGGAACTGGAAAGAAGGCACTTTTGTTTAGAAAAAAATATTTGAAAGGTTTCATATCGGTTCCAGTGTAGTATTAAAAATAAATGTAAACCCCTCAAAATCAGTTGTCAAATGGAATTGTTATCCTACAGGGAGCCTAGCCTGGGAAGCTGACATTAAGATTAGATTTGGTGAGTGGGGTGACACAAAAGAGAAAGATTTAGCCTTTTCTTTTATCTAGGCATTGCTGCACATGCAATAAAAACAAATGGGATTATTAGAGTTACCTGCAAGAATGAAACTTTCATACTATTGGGCTACTCACAGCAGGTATATAAGCAGCTATTTCGAGTATCATAATTCTGGAAAGATGGGGCTGTTCAAAACTGTATCCAAGTGGGGAATTCCTCAGAGCAGAAGCCAATATTTTAAAAAGATCTTAGCTCTAGGAACAGTGCTAACAGTTTTAAAACTCAACATAGCTTTATAAATTAGAAATTAGCAGAAGACAGAAAAAGGATCATATTCCTACACCTCTGTCATGAAATATCAGGCAGGTGCAGAGCCTCCTTAAAGCCTCCTCAACAGGTATGCCTCGGTCATTTTAATTATGCATGTACTGCTGACAGGCTTGCTCTTCATGTATTTAGTAAAGACAATTAAAAATAGTAAAAACTGTATTAATATGTTTGTATCTTTTAGGACAAATCATGACTAATCAATTTAAACTATATTACTAAAGTGACATAAAATTAAGGCTTCTGGTTATTCGACTCTATTATCACACACAGAAGATCATTTATATTCACAGCATTTCAACATGACATAGAGGGTATTTCATCTTATTTTTTCAATCATTTCTTCTCACAGTTGAGACTAATTTAAAATTCTGCTTGCTTACAATAGCTAAATACAGGACACACTTCCACAGTCAAGTTAGTAAGACAAGAGGAAAAGTGCCCAGCTTTTTTTACAGACCCTGCTTTGCCAGTCTGTACAGCAACTGTGTATATAAGTTCAAATAATAAAAAAGACAGACCTCTGTGCTAATTAGCGCTCAAAATACATCTAAACCCAGCACCAGCAGGAAGCAGGCTCACGTGTCTTGCTAGACCAGGCTTCCTGTCTTCTTTTCACTCATCACCGTTGGGCTGGTTCTGTCTAGCCCACAAAAGGTGAATCCAGAGCTAATGATTTTGGATCACCAAATACCATCAAATTTAGGATGGCACCAAAGCATGCTACAATTGCCACACTGGAGGCTCCAGTTGTCAATACCTGTCAAGTTCTTAATCCAAAGCAAATCTGCAGTAAGGTCTCTTGCTTCAAGGTTAGCCAGATGGATTTGCTGCAGTACTCTTTCTTCTCTCCTTGCTTTGTGAACAGTGAACCTTGCAAGCAATACAAGCATAACTACACAGTAAAACTGTTCACTTTGCCTGGGAAGCTGAAGTTGCAATACATTGACAGTACAGGCATTAAAATGAACCTGGGGAGAGTTTCCCCTTAACAAAAAGGGTTGTTTGTGGCTATGGCTTTTGACTCACAACATTTTTGGAAAGCATGAAGTTTTTCCATTTCTTGGCTATTTAGATAAGCAAGAGATTAAACATTTTCATCCTCTCTAAGCACCTCTGACATTATTGAAAACATTTTATGTACAGCTCTATATATTTGACTACTCTGAGACAGGACATGAGGCAATTCAAATCCCTACCCCCCCCCCCCAAAATTTGTTGTTTATTTTTCCCATCCTGTCTAAACGTAGCAGGGAGGGAAGAGCTGATGAATACAGCAACTTCCCATGACGAAACTAAAAATGTCTGATTGTCCTCCAAACCAAATTACAAACTCATTTTCAGAGTATCAGAGGCTTCTGCACAGGGCTTTGTCTGTCTCAAGTGCTGCTGTACAGCAACTAGCTCAGTGCACTGCCAGGTTCTTAATGGGTGAAACTGGATGCAGAGATAAGTGGAGTTTCAGTTGTGTTGGAAAGTGGTCATTATGCCTGAAAAGCTGCCCAAAATTATGCATGAGTGGGAACAGGAAATGGTAAATGCAAAAAAGTACAGTGCATCACAGTCCTGTCATGCTGATCCTTTGCCATATCTATGCTTGAGAAGGAAGCACATAAAACTGCTTCATAAAAACGCTCAGCCAGAAAAAGCAAGGACAAACTACCTCAGTTCCTATTTCTCCAAACCACTGAGATTCATTCAAATCAAGGAAGCATCATACTGCCCGTAGTAATAAAGTTCTGAAGACATTATTATAAACTCTATATAACCAAGAAAACATTTATGTCAATTTTCACTCCTTACTTCCAAATCAGCACAATCACAAAAGTTCTAATAAATTAAACCAAGTTTAGAAACAAAACAGAGCTCTGTGATGAACACATCATCCATTGTATATCAGTGATTTTGCATAAGGCTGTGGTGCTACAAGTAGATTACACTTTGAAAGAGAATAATGAAATGTATGTACTCACATGGTACCATATATAAATACTGCCAATTTATTCTCTTATTAGTTCAACAGCCTATCACCAGAATCTCTTTCACCTGGTTATCTCAACTACGTACTCTGAAACTGCAAATTCAAAGTGTGAATCTTGATTCAAATAATGTATTTAAAAACATTTTTTAAGTACTTAACAACATTTTTAGAAAAGGAAAATGAAGATGTTTACATACTTGTTCTAAGAAGATGAATTAACCAAACACATGCTCAGGGGTGTACCCATACATGAGGCTGCACACCAAGGTAGCAGCAATTTTTGAAGAAACAGCAGCTGATAACATGTGCACATGAAATAGAATTCTTCAACATGTGAGCAGGGAAAATTGTACCGCAGTGGAAAAAAAGTGCAACTTTTCACAAAACATAAAGAAAACCCTATTTTTTCATTAAAGTGTTGGTGTTAGTTCCTAATAAAGGATTTCAACACAGTAGTTATTACCTGATTCACATACTATGGAGCCTGGCTTCAGTTCCAACATCATGGTGATTATAGAGATGTCAGTGGAATACAGAATCTGCGTCCTGTGTGGGAGATTCATGGTCCACAGTTCTGGAGTTGGATGAAGAATGAACACCCATCCTCCTTTACTGCAGGTCACTTTGGAGCCATACTTCTTGCCTATGAGGTCTGTGGAATGCCTGATGACTCCGTACTTAGTCTGTGTTACAGTGCCATGCTGGACTTTCACAGGAAACATGGACTCGTGGCCCAGGAACACAATAGCTGTGTCACCATCCTTTATCGTATCTCCATATTCAATAAAACTCATTGTGACAACCTTGTAGCTGGCTGATGATTGTCACCTAGAGAAGAATAAATATGTCAGGAGAGTTCTGCAGGACCACGAAGGAGCTGAACCTACAGACATAAAACCAAGTAATTTTATTTTCTCCAATACAGAAAAAAACCACATTGTACAAATAAGATGTCAGCAAGAGTGCTCCAGGAAGTTCAGGGACCTGCCCACCACTGTATTCTTGATCCAACTACCATCAACGGAAAGATCCCACAGATTTGAATATAACAAGTATTTTTCTTGGTTTATGGTACATTTTAAAGAAAAACTGGGAAATAGATTATAATTTACTCAGCCTGCTCCACAATGCTACTGCAGGTTAGTACCAATTTCAGCACCCTGTTCAATTACACTTCATGAGCACTCAGAGCATGTTATTAAGTAGTAACTTCTAGTCCCATCTTCTTGCTTATTTCTCAGTGATTTACAACACAAAGACATTCTGCTACTTGCCTGGACCTCAATCACCAGCTATTAGGACCACTAACAAAAGTATACTTGAAAGTTTTCCAAATGAACGTTTAGAGATAGGCTAAAGACATTAATTTATGCATAAACTTGACTAACTATATGGAAAAAAAAGAATATTGTGGCCTTTAATTTGCCATTGGGGGTACAAAGTAATTGTCTGGGAAGTGATCTCTGTTACAGCTAAATGTAAACAACCATTTCCAAGCTAATGCCAACAGTTGAATCACTTCAGCCCCATGGTCTCAGAGCTGTTTTAGAGAATTACAATTAAATTTTGATGGCTTTGAGAAGACAATCTAGAAATCAGAAGGCAGCTTACAACGAAACCTGACACTGCCTTTCAAATAAAGCAGCTAACTATCTAAGCTGCAGGTTGATCAGTTCATGCAAGAACTGTTTAATGAAGTAATCGGGATCCCAAAGTTAGAAATTAAAGCCTATAACAGAAGGCTTTGAAAGTCAGATCTTGGGTACGCCATCCCTGGCAGATTTAAAAGCAGCATTATTTTTAGTTTCAGAATAATTATTGAATTCCAGCATTTTTGTGTTGAATGTTTAACAGTCTGGTCCAGCTTCATCATTTTAATTAAAAACCTTCAGTTCTCAACTTGTAGTCTGGTTCTGTTGATCAGAACTCCATGTAGCTCAATTTGCTTTTAACCAGCTAGATTTATAAGTTTTCCACTGCAGTCATTGAGGCTGATAAACAGATGTGCTTGTGGCCGAAACTTCCAAAGCTTATGACATGCTTATTGCGTAAGGTGTTCAGATGCCAAGGCAGAAGAGGCTTGTCTGGACATATGGTGAAATAGTAAGAAGGACATCCCATGAATTCAGAAATGTATACATGAAGGAATTTGTGAGATAGAACAAATGCTGTGTTTTATAGCTTCCACCTCACGATTATGTTCATGTCTTAATCCTTTATAAATGACACTTACAGGTCTCATTCCAGATACTATTACTGCAGTGCCGTTTTCAGCTCTCACAAGTGTCATTTGAAAGGACCTCAAATGGAATCCATTTCCTTCACAGTATTTACTGCAGTTACACCCATGTGCAAAAGAACATTCCTGCAGCAGGCCTGCAGGAACACAGAGTGAACTCCTCTCCCTTTGATTACATCAACTGGCTCCCAGCTTCCTTGTCTTCCTTTGAGCCACCACACTTAGCACAACTAATTGTCACAGCAGTGAATCACAGAATCCTCAAGGCTGGAAGGGACTTTTAAGATCATCAAGTCCATCCATGTCAGTGCACGCTGACATCCCAAGTGACACAACTCTCAGGCTCAGACCCCACCTGACGCATCATATCCATACACTTGGGATAAAATTGGCCTCTGCGAGGAATTTTGGAAGTTTCTTTGCCTCGCCCCCTTGTCAAGGAGCACAGTGAGCTACAACCACTTGAAATATCTTCCATTCCCTGGCAGTGCAGAGGCTCCCGCACTGTTCCATTTCTCCCCCGGGCAGCACGCAGGGGACTGGTGCAGCACCGCCGTCGCCACACGGTGTGGGGGGAATGGCGGCGGGGGAATGCCGCTGGCAGCAATGACACTGGCGGGAAACTGCGACCGTGCCCCCTGCCACGGCGTCAAGACTTTTCTGTGGGCTTGCCATGGCTGCAGCGACCTAAACCCAACGCCCCAGGCGATCTCTCGCAGCCTCACAAAGGAAACCACTAACATGATTCTGTGTTCCCTTCAATCACAACTCACACATCTCTCTCCCCTGACCAGCTCCCACAGGGACCTGGCAGGCTGCTCCTTCCCCCTCCTGAAGCCTGGCTGCTTGGCACGGGGGCAGGGGAACCTCCCGCAGCCGAGGCAGGCACAGCCCCCTCACCGCCCAGGCTGGAGAGTGGCTCCCTGACCCCGGTCAGAGGTGACCCCGGTGCCAGGCCCCCCTCAGCCCCCTTCCGTACCCCGAGGGCGGTAACGCAGCTCCTGCACCCCAGGAGCGCATCACTCCGTCCCAGCGGACCCGGGAACCTCAACTACGGGCGGGTAAGAAACACGGACTGGGTAGGGAAGGGGTGAGAGGCGGGATTCGCCTGCGGGAGAGCAGCGTTAACCCGTGACGGCCCCGGGCGGCGGCTCCACGGGGAGGAACGCCCTCGCCCCGGCGCCCCGCGTCCCCCCGGCTCTCCCCGCGCCCTGAGCCGTTACCTCCCCAGGCCCGGCCCGACCCGGCCCGGCTCTCCTCACACGCGGAGCCCGCTCAGCGCCTCCTTCCGCCCCGGTCGCAGGCTGCTGACGCTCCCACCGCCTCCGCCCCCGCCAGCCCTGCCTAGAGCCGGGGACTCGCCGCCGCTTGTGCTCGGCGCGGTCAGACCTAGTTCCTGCAGCTCCGTCAAGGCGCCCGTTCCTCTCAGCCCCTCATGCCCACAGCTCCGGGGCGGCGCCCGTTCCCCTCAGCCCGTCGTGCCCACAGCCCCACCGAAGCACCGGTCCCCCCAGCGCACCTATCGCCCTCAGCCCTTCGTGCCCACAGTCCCACCGAAGCATCCATCCCCCGCAGCACACCCGTCCCCTCAGCCCCATCGAGGCACCTGTCCCCCGCAGTCCTCTGCTGACCGCCCCCGCCCCGTCCTCTCAGCGCTCCTTGCTGTGTCCCGAGGAGTGGAGACATTCACTGGCCCCCCTCAGCAGCTCCCCCAGGCACCCCGGCAGGATGCTCCTGCCTCGGGCAGCTGCCCTGTCAGTGAAACTTGAGGGGTCCCAGTGGGTCATTCTGAAATAAGGACTGATAGCCCCCGTGGGAACTTGGCGTTCATCACCCATTGAACGTGTGGGGCGTCTTGAGGGCGACCACGAGCAGGGCTGAAGCCCCTTCTCCAGGGAATGACTCTGCCATTGGCAGACCTGAGCGTTGCCTCCAGGGCCCAGGCAGGCAGCTTCCAGAAAGTTCTGCATGCCCTTCCCCCAAGGCAGCCTCAGGGAAAGGCAGCTCGAGGCCAACCAAGCTCTTCACAGGGGTTTCATAAGGCTGCAGGAGAAACCACACTGTGGGCTCAGAAGCAGCAGAATTGTTATCTAACCCCCTAACAGCATGGTACTAACTCCTACTTCTGTCTCGTGTTTAGGATTGAAGTGATGTGGAGAGCCCTGCCTGCCCTGGTGGTACGGGGGCTGTAGTCAGGAGGCAATGCGGAGCAAAGGAGGAGAATATCGCCTCATCTTCTGCTCCCAACAAGCCCAGGCCACCTGGCATGGGAGCGGTATGGGCATAGCAGGGAGCATGTGAATCACCCTGGACGTGCAGGTAGTGTTCCCAGCTAAATCAGATAACGTTCTGTACTGTGCTCCATTCGCCAGTAACCTGTAATACACAGTAATGGAGAAAAAGTCATCCTTTCACAATCACAAACACAGTAACGGAGAGCTGTTTAGATGATGATCCATGATTTTTTAAATTAATGTGGTTCTGCCAAGTGTAAAGGATTTTTTTCCCATTACCTTCAGTGAGAACATATTTTTTGTTATGGTGTTGACCTGCCCATAGCATAATTGCAGTAGTCTTTGCTAGTTATGAAACTCTCCTCCATCTAATCTAAACATAATGTATGCAGTTTCAGAGGTTTCTTAAACTGCAAACTCCTACTCAGCTGTTTTTCTGACTGGCAATCATGGCTCTACTGTGCCTTTATATTTGCACCCACTTTGTTTCATTTTCTGTCATTTTTAGTGTCATTGGTTATATTTGTCATTGTTTATGTTCTCATGTCCTTTCTTTCCCATGATGGGCTGCTGTTCAGATCACCGTGGGCCTGACTGTATGCAAGATTGAGACACTCAGCAACTCATTTCCACAGGCACTCAGCTCACTGGAAACAATCAGTAATTTTCAACAGGCTGCCTAAGCAGTGAGAAAAAATACACCAAGGATAATAACTGAGCAAATATATTTTAAGTGATAAATGGGAAGAGAAGTTTCATTTGACAAGTTAAGCAGATGCAGCTATGGCCAATTTCTTTAATCTTCTGGTACATTAGTGTTACGTTTAATTTTCAAGTGGTGTTTAGTTGTAGATTAGGAATTGGAAACAATTCAGTTCATAGCAAACAACTTTCTCTTGCTGTTTCCTAATTTGGAATATTCTTCTAAGTTTCAAGATGATGTTTATCCCCTAATTCTCCAGGTTCATGTTACATTCACGCAAGTAATTTCAGAAGACACATTCACTAGCTAACAGCCATCTCTTCTTGCACTTGTACACCACACAACATTTATAATTAAGCCTCTTAGGAAGTTAGCTGCATGGCCCATGATTAACTTCCCTTAATTCTTCATTGTTAAAGCTTAGTGCAAAGATCTCTGGAGTAATCAGCCCACCTTTCCATCCGGAAATGTAGCGTATAAATCAGTATTCACTGAGATACCATCCCAGCATGCAAAGTGAGTATTGGTGCCTTTATCACAGTCTAACAGGCCATACAGGCTTATCCAAAGCGAGTGTTTCCCAGAAGATGAGGCAGATAAAGCAGGTGATCAGAGGCTGTTGACACAGGGCACAGCATCTGTAATTAAGTCACTAGGGAAGCTGGCACGGAATGCTGTGACAAAGATAGGATCCAATTTACACACAGCTTTCAGCAAACCTTAAAATGCTGTCTGAGTAAAACCCAGCCACTTCTGACTTAACTGCATGCTAGAAATTTGTCATATAGTGGTGAGAAAAGGAGAGTAGAGGGTATATTGTTTATCAAACATGTAAATTGGATATATTTTGGTGGTTTTATGTTCGTGACTCTCTTTCCATATCACCCAAGGAGAAGAGGTGTATGTTTGTGTTGGAAGTGCTGTAATGTATGGCACACTGAGACTACTACCTGCTTACCATGACTGGTATTCCCTGTTTTGCAAGACTGAGAGAGAAAGAGCATATCCAATGAATAGAAATGGATCCTTGGGTTTTGGATCTTGAGGTGACCTTGACTCCACAAAATCTCCTTGAACAATTAAATTACAGAACAGTTGATTGCTTCTTTGTTTGCATGGCAATAGATTATGGAATAAGATAAAAGGAGCCTTCAGAACCTACCCTGATAGGCTTTTTTTTTTTTTTTGTGGAGAACACCAACACAAAAAATCTGATATCACGTAAGAAAATGGTTTTAAGTATATTTCTGTTTCAAATGAAAAATAAAAAATAGTGTTTTACATTAAAAAAAATCCACAATCAGAATTATGTTTGCAGTTGAGGTAATCCAGTAATACTACACTTATGTTGTAATTTATTGAGGACTCTAGGTACACTTTTACACTTGCAATCATTTAGTACTTGTTTAGCCATGCATTACTTGCAATTTACGCTATTCTGAAGTATGAACATTATGTGAAACTAGTAGTGTGTAGGAGAAGATTTTGTGAGGTTAAAAGTGCAGAGGAGACCTAGAGAGATGATTTGTTCTTTGATCCGGAAGATAAGAGACCGGACTTGCACAGATGCCGAGCCCTTGGCTTCTCCTGGAGATCTGTATACTCAGCATCTCAGTCTACCAGACCTGGAATAACTCAGAAATCTGGATGGCAGCCAAACACAGCACATTTTTATTTGAAGCAGTCTAGGCTTTTTATTTTGCGATGATTTCCTCTGTACGTATATTATTTTTTTTAAGTCCTAAGCAGTTCTGTAAAGTGCACATGCTGCATGCTGTTAGGGTGAGGGTACTGGTCATGGTGCTGAAAGGGTTGTGGTGGGGAAAGGGGAAAGAGTTTCAGGTGATGCCTCCTGACATTCACAGCTCATGTCAAGGAAAGCAACTCTGGGACTCAGATCCGCATTCTCATGGATAAGTACACTCTGTTTGGACAGAAGGATAACCATGGGTTCTGCTGCAAGAAACACGTCAGAGAAACTTAAAGATACTATTATGTAAAGGTGAAAGTCAAATCAAGATACTCATTCACATTGTTAACATATTATCATTTCAGCAAAACAGCAGGATTCTCAGCTGCATCTTAGCTTTGGCACAAACCTGCTCATTCCTACAAAAAGACCAGTGGAAGTCACTATTTTTGTGAATTTCAGGTGAGCTTTAGATGGGTCAGATCCCTGAGTTCCTATGCCTGTCTTTAGCAGGAAATCACCCACTCTCCAATAAAAGCTGAAGACTTTTTTTTTTTTTTTTTGGCACATGATAAGAGCAGAGGATTCACTGTGATTTACAAAACCACCCTACTTCCTTTCAAATTAAACTGTAAAACGAGCCCACGGCTTCGCAGGTGCTGGAGGCGAGGTGCAGGTCCTCCCTCTGCAGAACCAAGCTGCTGGGGGCTGGGCGCCACATCCGCAGCCGCCTCAGGGGCTTCTGCCAGCTCGGGGGCAGTTGCCACTCACAAGGCTCACGGCACGGCCAGTCCGCACCCCACATAACCCTTATTTTTGGGCTGGTGCATTATCACACCCGCGTTTGAACCCTCAACCAAGGCGTTGACAAAGGCGTGAAGCCTGCAGCCGACCACGTTGGTGTGCGATGGCAGCCCTTGGCCGGGGGCCATCACACGAGACTGACTCGGGCCCTCACGCTCGCGGTACTGAAGACTTCCGGGGCCGCCTCGGGGCCGCCTCAGGGCCGCCTCAGCGCCGCGAGAGCCCCTCCGCCCGCGCCGGCCTCCCCGACGCCGAGTAAAATGGCGACAACCGCGAGCCCGGCCGGCCGCTCAACGCCCGCCCCACCCGCCGACGCACGGCCCAATGGAATGAATGGGCTATAAATAGCGGCCAATGGGGCGCCGGCTTGCGCTCTATATAAAAGAGGCGCGGCGGTTGTGCTGGAGCTTCACTCGGACTCGGCGGGGCCGTGTGCGGAGGGGCGCGGAGATTTTTGCTGTAACTGTGAAGCCCTCGGTAAGTCCTGGGGCAGCCGAGCCGTCCTGCAGCCTTAAAACAAAGGATTTAAATTTTGGGGGTTTTTTTTCCCCCCTTTTTTCCTTTTTTTTTTTTTCTTTTTTCTCCCCCCGCTGTGTGGGGTGGAGCTGGTCCGGCGGAGGAGGGGCGCGAGGGGCGGCGCGGGGCAAGGGCGCAGCCGGGGCGGGGGGCGCGGGGAGCGGCGCAGGTGCTCGCCGGGCTGGTTGGGCTCTAAAACCAGATTAACCCGGTATTTAGCAGGGTAGTTACATACGCTCGCCCCGTCCAGGTCCCCTGAGGGAGCCGTCTGTTGTGTAAGGGCTTGTTGGATGCTGCCCTCCCCTCCCCGGTCGGGGAGCAGCCGGGACTCCGCGGACGCGGAGGGCGCCGTGCGCTGTCGCTCCTAGGGATCCCCTCG
>VYZT01007662.1:354514-401452 GCA_013400735.1 Pomatostomus ruficeps | reverse complement strand
GGCCGTTCCCCTCCCGCCCGGAGCCGCGTGCGGGGTCTGCCCGGTGCTGCAACGGCCGCTCCGGAGCGCGCGACCTTGGGCGCGTCCCCTCACCCGGGCGGCGCCCCGGCAGGCGGGAGAACCTCTGCCCCTGCGACCGGGATGCTGGGGACGGGGCAAGCCTGGTGGAGGCGAAGAACTTCTTTACTTTCCTCCGCCTTAGCGCTTGTGGAAGGTGGTGTAACAGCAAAGGTGTGAAAGGCGCGGGTGGAACATGAGCCAAGGTGACCTTTGGGTGCCTGGCGTTCCCCCGGGCGGTTCGGAGGCTGCCAAGCCCCCAGTGATAGGCTTCCCATCTTTTTCCCCTAGAGACTGCGGTAGGGTCAGCCATGCCCTTCTCAAACAGCCACAACCTCCTGAAGATGAAGCACAGTCCTGAGGAGGAGTACCCTGACCTGAAAGCTCACAACAATCACATGGCCAAGGTGCTGACCCTGGACCTGTACAAGAAATTGAGGGATAAACAGACTCCCAGTGGATTTACCCTGGATGATGTCATCCAGACTGGGGTTGACAACCCAGGTAAATGGGATCGTTAGGTCTGCATAATGATCTGTTCTCCCTCCTGACTGGAAGTGCTTCTTGACAATAGCACCCAAAGTTCTCGAGCTACTGAGGGGCAAATCTTATAAAGCATTGAGAGACTGCTCTAAAGGCATGGCTCTGTTAGGAGGCCATGTTTCCGTCAAGCTATGTTCCATGCTGTGATCTGACATACCAATTCCCAGACACTTCAATTATGTAACTGCTCTGCTAAATACTTTCAATCTGAAGAGGAAAAAAAAAGTCAAACCAAATGCATTCTAATTATAACTCAAGCAGGGAGGGGAGGGAAAAATGTCAGTTTACCTGGCTGTCCTGGTCTATTCCTATTCTGGACTGGTTACTTGATGTTCTCTAGCACTTCTATGAAAAAGGGGGAGCAGATGTGTTTACATGTTAACATTACAGTATTTATTTTTACTCTAGCAATATCAAAATGGCCCAACTAAATAATCAGAGACTGCCTCCTGATGAGGAGTACCCGGACCTGAGCACCCACAACAACCACATGGCCAAAGTTCTAACCCTGGATTTATACAAGAAACTGAGAGACAGAGTCACGCCCAGTGGCTTCACCCTGGATGATGTCATTCAGACTGGGGTTGATAATCCTGGTAAAATGCATTGAGACTCTTCCGTGTGAGCCAGCTGAAGTAACTGGTGCTTTTGAATATGGTGACTTAAAACTAATCTTGTGGAGGTGGTATTTATAAGCAGACTACAGAAATGTAGCTCTGTAGCAGAAGGAGCAAAAAGCAAAGCATGCTTGCTTGCAGCAAAGCGTGATTGTTTAGACATAAAATTCTATGCAGTGATCTACATTAGCTAGTGAAATTAGATGTGCTGTGCAAATTTGTCCTAAACCAAGCTTGACAAATGAGCATGGTTTAATGACAACAGCTATGGGTTTCCATAGCACTGCATTTGACTAACTGGATGAATTGTAAAATGTAGGGTCTCTCCAAATGTTTCTGTGTAAGAAAGAATTTTTAAGTGGCTAGACTTGCCACTAAAGAACTTGCCTGGTTAGTGCTGCGCTGGAGTACAGCCAAACGTCACCCAAACTTAAGCTCTTCTGACTTTATTGCCACTCCAGGCCATCCCTTCATAATGACAGTAGGATGCGTGGCTGGTGATGAAGAATCCTATGAAGTGTTTAAGGAGCTCTTTGATCCAGTTATTGAAGACAGGCATGGTGGCTACAAACCAAGTGATCAGCACAAGACGGACCTGAATGCTGATAACCTGCAGGTATAAAGTTTTGATCAATTACTGATTATTGGTCTGAGGACTGTAAAGTTCTTGGCAGCTGCCTAAACTGGTTGCTCAGGCTCTAACCCCTGGCTTCCACCGAGCATGGACACTTGAGCTGTGAGTCTGGTGCAATCAGCCTGAAGAGCTTGCTGCTGTGGGCTGTCAATAGCTGGGTACAGCCAGGCACCTGGTGTGCAGCAGGAGATTTTTTAGGTGCTGCTGCAGCATGGGTTGTGCCAAACACCTTCAGTGTGTATTTCCATGAGCTGTGGGCTGTAAGAGTCAAGCTAAACAATACTTACCTGGGAGTCAAGGACTGTAGTAAAATTTAAAACTTTCTTCTCTCTGATCTTGGATCTTAATTACCAGCTGATGATGTCATACTATCAAATAAGTATTTGTACAACTAGAAGTAAGGATTCCTATGGATTTTAAATGTTACTGTAGACTCTGGGATTTCCTAACTCCATGTTGTTTGGCTAGCCGTAGGTCATATTGAAACTAAGAGACTTGGGAGAACAGTAATGAATAATTCACATTTGCAAGAGTAAACACTTACCCAAAGAAGGTTTTGCCTCATGTTGATATCTCTGTATTGCAAATCTGAAGGGGTAACAGAAGCCCTGACCACAGTCTGAAATGGGCATAAAATTTATGTTCTGGTGATAATCCCCGTCTTCTAGGACTACTTAGTAGCTGTAGCACTGGCCTCAAAGCAAGAGTTGTGTTACACAGATGCTTGATGTTATGCTGAAGAAAATAGTCCTGAAGTGAGACACTGGCTTACAGGCCAAGTGGTCAATACCTCAGGTATAAAGTGCACTCTAAAATGCATGGGGGCTATGTATGTTTAGGGGAGGTATCTTGGTAACAGGGTTGTACTCACTGGTTTCCTGATTTTGTAGGGAGGTGATGACCTGGATCCCAATTACGTGCTGAGTTCCCGTGTCAGAACTGGCAGAAGCATCCGTGGATTCTGTCTTCCCCCGCACTGCAGTCGAGGAGAGAGGCGGGCTATCGAGAAGCTCTCTGTTGAAGGTAAAGTGAGAGCTGGGTGCATCAGGGAAACACTTCTGCCCTTTGCGCAAGAGGTGTTCTTTGCAGTTTGAAATGGAGGCACTTGGCAAAAGCCACCTCCCTGGAGACTGTCTGAACATGGAGCTTTCCCTGGAAAAGGCTCATTGCATTAGAGCTGCCTCAGCATTGCAGCCTGTAGCTGAGAGCAAGAGCACATGGCAGATGGAAGTTGGACTGCATGAAGTTGACCTCTGCTGATCTCAATAGCTGCTGTCTGTGTGTGTGGGGGAAGAGGTTGGTTCATCAGGGCTCAAACCTGAAATGTAACAGGTATGTAGCAACTAGAGGGCTTGAGTCATGGGGTGCAGTGTTCTGTGGCTGCTTTTAATTGACTTTCATTAACGTTCAGCTTGCTTAGAGGTGGAGTCTTGCTCCAGATCTGCAGCTGACTAGAATAAGCCCTGGTCTTCAGTGAAACTCAGCTGTTGTTGGGGTGGTGTTTTTTTTCCCCCTGTTGCTTCTCAGTGATCAAGGTGCAGTTCTGGAGGCTGAGTGTAGTTGTTTGAAAACCTCTCAAGGGCAGAGTAACAGTCCTTGACTTGAATAATACTGCTTGTTACATTCATAACGTTGGTTCTCCTTGGAAGAAAAGTGGTCTCCATTTGTACAGTTCAGCAGCAGTAACGATTCTGTACTGCATATAAGGGAACAAAGGCTGCTTGTATAAGCCTGGAAGGTGCAGGCAAATCATCTGATACTGCCTTAAGTTCTGTAATGCCACAAGGACATTGCCTTTGCAGATGAAAGCAAGGGAGGGACCAGATGCAGCAGATCAGATATTGCCATACTTTGTGTGGTCTCCAAAGTGCTGAGAAAGTCTAGCACCTTCAGTCCCATTTTAGAAGAGCCTCTCTCTTTCAGCTCTGGGTAGTCTGGATGGTGATCTCAAGGGGAAGTACTATGCTCTGAGGAACATGACTGATGCAGAGCAGCAGCAGCTGATTGATGACCACTTCTTGTTTGACAAGCCAGTTTCTCCTCTTCTGTTGGCATCTGGAATGGCACGTGACTGGCCTGATGCCAGAGGTATCTGGTGAGTATGTTTGTGAGGAAGTAGTCCCAGAAGTCAAAAAAGTCTTGCCGTTTTGGTGGTGACTTGTACTGCTGCAAAGTGGCAGCTTCTCACCTTGTATTACTGAATCTGATGAGGAACTTCCATGGGGGAAGTTGCAGCTTAACCAGCACAATTTGGACAAGTGCTCTTATGCTGGTAAGAACAAGCCAGCTTGGCTAGCCCAGAACCAGAGCCTGCCTATCCAGCACAGGTTAGTGAAGTGCCAGGCAAAAACTGAATCAGCTTATGGAACTATAGATCACTTGTAAAGGAGCAGATGTGCCACTACAGTCGGCTGTCTTCCCAGAAGAGTTGAGAGTAACTTGAGGTACAAACTGTAGCATTGTCTTAGCTCAGAGGTGATCCTGAATGCACAGTTACTCCCTTGGAGTTTTTTCACTTCCGATTGCAGAAAAGAAAGCTGGACTAGTATGGCTTTACCTGTACTAGTGATGAGATTTCCCCCCTGCCCCCAGAGACCTGGTGACAGGAGTTTACTGATGCAGAGGTGTGGAATAGAAGGATTCTGCTTGTTTTAGATGTAGGTCACCTACATAAAACTCTGCATCTCAAGAGCTTCTGCAGCATAATTAACTCACTCTCTCGTAAGCTAAGGGCTAGGTTTTTATCAATAGGAATGCTCCAATCTTATTACTGCAGCTGTTTCAGTACAACCCAGAGGAAGCACACTTTGTTTCTGTAGGTCACCTTTAAGATTGCATCATCTACCTGCAGATTGCCAGCACCAGATAGCGCTGTCATCTGAGCATGACTAATCTACAGGCTTGAAGTGTAATGTCTTAGTGTTGTCTGCATAAATAACTTTCCTCGGGTACTAGCTAATTTTTGATCCTAATCAAGTTCAGAAATTACCAGCATCATAAACACTGATGATAGTACTTGCTGTCAGCTGCAAGCTGGGACAAGAGAAGCCCATTGTTCAGAGGATTTTTATATAGTATCTCTGAAGAGCCCTGATCTAAAATTATTAGTGAAAGTAAGATACAAAGAGCAGTTTGACAGAATCTGACAAAATTCTGCTAAAAAGGCTTTGTTACACATGATGTCATTATGAACATTATTGTACAGGGCACTCTCTAATTCTACCGATCACCTTTCTGTAAATTGCTGAGGAGAAATACCTTAATTTGTAAAGTGGGTACACAAGTGAGCTGGGGGAATGAGGGGTTTTGGGTTTTGATACTGTAAGACTAGCTAATGCCATGTTATTACTCACTCTGTAAAGGCCCATTCAAATTACCTTTGGAAAAGAGCAGGGTGACAACTACCAGTTTAACTCAGGTCCTGTGGGGGCAAAAGAAGATCAATCTTCTTGAAGCAGCTAAGTGAGCCTCTTGAAGAAAAAACAACAGTGATGAGCAGTTTGGTGCTGTCTTCAAAACGTGAGGTGGGAAAGACCGCAAATTGATTGCTTTTGTCCCCTAGGCACAATGATAACAAGACTTTCCTTGTTTGGATCAATGAGGAGGATCACCTTAGAGTTATTTCCATGCAGAAAGGTGGCAACATGAAGGAAGTATTTACCCGCTTCTGTACTGGACTAACAAAGGTAAATCACTATTGTCTGAGCTGTAGGTTCAAATGTCACATGGTTCTCTGGTTAGAGCTGAGAATGCAATTTTCAAGCCCCCTCTGGAGTCCTGCATGGCTGTGTTTCATAGCCTGGCTCTCTGGAAACACACTGATGAGATCCAGAGCTGTGAGGGTTCCAAAACGCATGTATGACAAAAACTTTGTGGCTGTAAAATCTAGAATATGTTTGCCTGATGTGGTGGCACTGTTATCCAAATGCCACAACTGTATTTTAAAGAAATTCTGCATAGTTCTCTAAAGCCTTGAGACACCTTGGGGAGGAGGAGGAGTTGCTTGAATGTGGATGGCAAAACTGGACTCAGGTTTTTAGGTGGGATGCTGTTCTCTGGCTCTAGTTTTGATACGAGCTTGAGCTTTACCAGGCCCTTTCCTGATCCTGAGAGATGTGCCAGCTTGACATATACTAAATCCAGCTTCCCAACAGATAGTGACATAAGAAATGTAGCTTTTAAACTTAGCCTGTCTTGCTACTAGGAGCAAGATGAAGGCCTTAAAAGCCTCTTGTTGTTGGCCCTTTTTTCCATAGGGAAGGGGCTTATGTGGCTGAAATAGCTGTTCAAAATGTTGTGGCTGTTGCTGGGTGACTGAAGCTGCAAATGAGCACTAATGGATGTCCTGCAATCTTAAGGCAGAGAACAATCTCTAAACATTCATTCTTCCTATTTATAGATAGAAAGTCTCTTCAAGGCCAAAAACTACGAGTTCATGTGGAATCCACACTTGGGCTACATCTTGACCTGCCCATCCAACCTCGGAACTGGGCTCCGTGCTGGTGTGCACATCAAGATCCCACACCTTGGGAAACACGAGAAGTTCGGAGAAGTCCTCAAGAGACTTCGGCTGCAGAAACGAGGCACAGGTGAGAGTTGATAACACTGATGGCTGGGTCACTCTGCCCTAACACACCAGCAAAAGCCTGGTTATGGCCAGAGCTGTGCCTTGATTCACACTCAATGCCTGTCACACCATCAGAAAGGCACCCTTGTAAAGCACACATGGAGAGAAAGTTTTAAAACTCTATATTGGAGGAGGTGAGGATGCCAGTGCTCTACTTGTACTGTGTCTGGCTGTCTAGCTAATGTCCTGTGGGTCATTCTGAGCACCAGGTATGGTGGACCTGGTGGCAGCTGTTCCCATTACAAGCAAGGATGGGAATCCTGGTTTAACCTATGGCTAGGAGATGGCTCCAGGGGGTACTTCTGACCTCAGGTTAGATTGCTCATGGGTCAAAAGAATAAAGGCCTGGCCTAACAGCATGTTCTGTGGTTCATGTTGGCAGTCACACACAGCTTTATCTTGCTGCATGTAGGAGGAGGCAACAGTGTCAGCTTGTAGAGGAGTCCTGCTATGTCCCTACCTCAAGCCTAGTGAGGGAACAAAGGCAGACTCACCTGCTCTGGCTGAGGTCAATGTTGTAACTGAATCTCTTGCTGCAGGTGGTGTGGACACAGCTGCTGTTGGAGGAGTGTTTGATGTCTCCAATGCTGATCGTCTTGGCTTCTCTGAGGTGGAGCTGGTGCAGATGGTGGTGGATGGTGTGAAGCTTCTCATTGAAATGGAGAAACGCCTTGAAAAAGGCCAGTCCATTGATGACCTCATGCCAGCTCAGAAATAAAGCACTTTATTCTCCCGCTTCCTAACTTATTGGATGAATAATAAAATGTCACTCCAATTCAAACCCTTGGGGTCAGAGCCCACTTAGTTACACTGTAGAGAAGTCTTCCATCCATCTGTGTTAGAGTTTATTTTTTTGATGGTTGAGATGTTGCTGAAAATGAAATAAACTATGGTTTGGCCTGAGATGTCTTAGATATGTTAACTGAATGTTAAGTGACTTGGTTTTCGTAGTTATGCTAGATGGTCTGGTTTTGTGTGCAAGCACATCTTTGTGGGTGTGCTGCTGCAGACCAGCTGAGTTGAAATGTTGTTAAAACAGTTTCAAAAGTTGAACCTTTAACTTGATTGTAGTTGCTGTAAATTTGAGAACTAGTGTTAAACATGAGTCACTGCAAACATGCCCTACCTCCAAGGCTTTGACTTGTGCATCTGCTCATGCCAACTGTAAACTGTCATTATCCTGAGTACTGCAAGCCAGGCTGGCTCCTGTAAGGGAGGGGAGACAGGGCTGGGTCCAGAGAGCTGCTCTTCTCAGAAGGGCCCTCTGGGGCTGCAGGGCAAGATTCTGAGGTCGGACTACAGCCCATGGTATTGCTGACCCTGAGCTGGTTTGTGGGGAGAAGATAGTCTTTAATTTGGGGCTGGGCAGAGAGCTGGTGTAAACAACCACTTTCTTTTTTGAGGGTAAGGGGTGAGGTGAGACCTAGATTAATTCAGCCCATGCTTCTCTCTAAGTGATTTTGGCTCAGCCAGGGCAGAGATGGGGGCAGGAAGCTGCCACTCACAGGAAAATACCAGCTAAGTAGCTTCAGTCAGCTGACTTTTGGCCCATGTACCACTTGCCCCGTGAACCTAAAAATGAGCAATGTAGTCAATTAAAACATGCTAAACAGTTTTTTCCCAAACTGGATCTGGCTTGTAAGCTCAGGTAGTTCTCTGGGTGTGAGCTCAAGATTGCATCAAGTAGGTCTGTTGTCCAGAATGGCTGTACATGTGTGCTTATTGTGTGAAAGCATCACATTATTAACATACAAGAGCAGCATTTTCCACAAGTATTGCTAACTAGGAGCATCAGACCCTTGGAAAGAACAGCCATTGCAGCTCATGCAGATGCACCTGCTCTATAGCTCTGCCCACTGCTAAAACCCGGCTTTGATGGAAGGGAGTGTGATGAGAGGTTGATGCAGAGCTCTGTGGTGTGCAGCTTTATATAGGTTTGCGTAGATAAGCGAAGCGTTCTTTTGTAAAAGCTGTGATATTTCTAAGGCTGTGATTGCAGGCTGTCACTTAGCTGAAGAGATGATTCCAGCTGGGGTAAGCTAATTTAATTTTGGTGAAAAAAGGCTGAGCGAACATCTCAGATAAGATTTTTTTTTTTCTTTTAATACAGCTTTTTATGTGTTTCAAAAGTTAACTGGGTGGGGGCGAGGAGATCATACGTAAGAGTTTTGTTCTGTGCTGGGTGTTCCTGTATTTGAGTTAATCAGCACAGGAGTTTTTCTGTACAAAGCTTGTGAGAGCAGGGAAGAGAAAATGGTGCAAGAGACAACTGGTTGGTTTTGTATATTCTTTAGATCCCCCATGCTGTGCTTCATGTCACTGTTCACAGACGCTTGGCAAATAGCTGGTTTTGCTTCTTGTAATCAGAGAGTGTTCATTTAGTGGTGCCTCTCCTCAACACAGCCTCGTTAACTGCGCTCACAGCAATTACCTAATGGAAGGAGTTGCCTGAAAACTTGTCTATTTTTTTCTAGCTATATCAGCTGGACTAATAAAAACATTTCTCTCTCTATGCATCTTGTTTCTCCTATGTTCTTAACCCATCAGAGCTGTTACATCTGTCTGCTTTCAGCCTCTGAGTCCCTGCAGTCTGAGGCAGCACCTGTAGCTGGCTAAACAATTGTGGTCAATGCAGCAAGCCAGTCTTTAGTGCTTGCATCCAACTAGAAAATACTTCTTAATTGGTTTTCTTTCCCACCCACCACCTTTGCTGTGTTCCCTCCTGTTGCTGCCATGTGACCATGCTTTTGTTTCAGCTTGTACAAAGCAACTGCAAATATTCCAGAGAAAGAATGTGTCCTGGCAAAGGCTGGACACTGTGACCAACCCCAGGTGGGACTTGCTAAAACCTCTGATCAAGAGAGAAATTAAACCTCCCACCCCCTCACCTTAATAGCTTTGGTTTGGTCTTTGGCATTACTCACTGTTGTGCCCTGGGTGCCCATCATGGATAGCATGGAGCAGCCTCTTGCTTGTGCCCTGGGCATCCAAAATGGTGCCAAGTGCTGGCAGGCTGCCATGGGACAGGGGTGCTTGGCCTTAAACCCAGGGGAGGAGAGGGAGGTTATCAGTCACTGCTGGGCTTTATCCAGGGAAACTGCAATTAGCCATATGTGTCCTGTAGCTTTTGGAAAGGAGCCATGTGGCTCCTGCTGTCATCACACCCCACAGTGATGGCAGTGTTCCTCACCAGGCCTGGAGCGGGGACTCCTCCGTTGGTCCCACCAGCACTGGGGACATGGGCTGGGGGAGGAGAGGGACTGGGAGCCCTTTGGGCCGTCTCTGGGCTTTCCTGTGATGTTTCACCTGAGCTTTTCTCCCCCACAGAGTGGGGAGCAGGGATGGTTGCTGCTGCTGTGAGGCAGCCCCTTGTGTTGTCCTCTTTCACTAGCCCTGCTCCTACAGGCTGGCACATTGTCCCTTGGGTGCTGTGAGACATGCACCACTTTTATAATGTTTTAAAGGGAAATTTCTGTTTGTCATTATCTTTTCCTCCTGGCTTTTTCTGCTCCCCTCAGGAAGCAGCTGCCTAGCCCTGGCTGGTGTGGTGCCAAGCCTTGCCTCTGGACACGCATGGCACAGGCAGTGCACGGCCTGCTGGCACCCCAGGGTCCTTGCTCAAGAAATGAAGCTGCTTGGGAAACCATTTGCCTCTCATGTTACACTCACTGGCAGCAGACTGCCCATAAATGCTCCTCATCCCACTTCCGTGCTCTCTACTGGAAAATGATTCATGATGTCTCACCCTCCTGTGGACTCCGCACACGGCACCGGCCCTGAGCTCTCAGCCCTCAGCGAAGAGGTCAAGCTCCCTGTATGCGCCCTTGTGCCTCCGGCCAGGCGAGGGGACAGAATGGCTGCTTCCCAAGCAGCTCCTGGTGCTCCAGGGAGGCTCCTGCTTCCTGGGACGAGATGGTCAAATTGTGTGCCTCCTCTCACAAAAACAAGGGATGGAGCAAGGTGGTTTTACCTGCTGGGTGCCTGGTGAGTGCTCTGCCCCGGGCACAGGAGGCTCCTGCTCGAGTCCTGCTCTCTGCAGAGGATTTTTGCTCAGCTCTAACCGCAGCCTAGGGCAGGGCAATGCTTTCTTCCAGCTTTCCATTTTGCTCAGCATCCATTGCTAGGCCAAGAAAGAAAAGGAAGGTGCTATTGCCTAATGTCTCCAGCACTCACCTGGGAGGGTTTAAGCTGTCCTCAGATAAGCATTACCATATTTTTACGCAACGTGGAATAACTTGAGCAGAAGACTGAGTGATCTTTATTCTTTTCTCCACTCACCCACCCACACACAGAAAATGTGGTAGTGTGGTAGGCAGGGCACTCCTCTGAGGATGGAGATGGCATCACAGGCTTTTCATCTCCTGTTTGCTTTGCTTCTCCCCTGAGGAAGCAGCAGGTCAACAGGCTCCTTTGGCTGCTCTGCATTCCTCTGGCTAGTCTGCCTTCCCTCCTCCCAAAAAAACGTAGTTACAAAGCTGGAAATAGCCTGGGTGACATTTTCTCCAGCTCTCCACCAGTGGGACAGGGCACTTCCCCACCATCATGGGGCTTTGTTAGGTTTTATTTGTCCACAGTGGAGGAGGAGCCCAGCCCAGTGATGGAGAACACCCCACAGCATGAGAAGCTAATCACAACTGGGCTTCTTGAATTGCTTGACATGTTAGGATTTATTTTCTTACACAGAAATCACACAAGCTCCTGACCAGCTGCCATTCAAGGTATGGGCCACTTGCCCTGAACTCCCAGTCTCCCAACACCTCACTGGCCATGAGGCACTGGCCAGTGGCGACGGCTGCCCAAGATGTCAGTACTGAACCACTGGGCTTCCCCCACCTTTTGAAACACCATCTGGGGTTTTTTTGTCCAAATGCTGCACAGAGCCAGCCTGAGTGTGCCAGGTGAGAAGTAGTACCTGCCACACCCACAGTGTGGGTCTAGTGATTAATTTGGCAGCGTGAGCTCAGCCTGGGATTGACAATTAACGGGGAGGGTCTGCAGTATCAGACAGGGTAAAAATAAACTCAGATGCATCCAAACCTACCAAAGATTTTTGTTTTTCTCCTTCAGCCAGTGAGTAAGACTCTGAGAAACTGTTTATCTATATATATACATGCGTGTATGTATGTATGTGTATATATATATATATATGAATTAAACTTTCAAAAGGGCAAAATGCCTCATGCTCAGCACCCAGGAAAATGGGTAGAAAAATGTGAATGTTGAAGTTTTTAATGAATGTGAAAAGTTCAGCTAAAAATATACAAGAATGGGCAACCCTGTGCTTTCTTCATTGCAATTTCAGAATAAAACCAGAATTGAAGTTTAATTTACAGAGTACATGCAAGCTCCAGATCTTTGCAAAGACCTCTGCTTTTCTCTGTGTTTCATGCAGGTGGGTGTGAGGTTTGGCTGACAGCTGCCATCTGGTTGCTTTTTCCACATCCATTATTGATGACCAAAGAGTGAAACTGAGAATAACCTGGCAGACCTTGGAAGTGTCAGCTTATATTTTTGCAGTGACTTATTGTGATGGTGTTTGATGGTAGTGCTTGTGCACAGCAAAGCTTTTCTGGATTACTTGGGAAAGAGTGAGACTGGAAAATGACTGAATTAACTCACCTGAAACCCCATGCCTGGTCCAGCAGAGCAGTGAGCACATACACCAAGGACAGGTTTGCTGGGGTGTAAATACTGTCTGTTTGCAGTTCAAATTCTGCTGCACATCTCAACTGCAGCAAAGCTGCAGGGAAAGCTGATGGCAGGTTCAGCCCTAGTGCCAGCTCTGCCCGTGGGAGCTGATAGCGGTTGGGTACTGGCTTCGGCACAGAGGTGACTTCTGCTTTGCTGTCCCAGCTGGCCAGGAGGCAGTGAGATGCAGATGAGGTGGCTTTGGGGCATGGGTGGTGAAGTCATTTCGGGCAGGGAAGCTGGTGTTTCACTGAGGCCTTGCGGTTTGCCCACAGAAACTGGCCAGTCTCCCTGCAGGCTGTGGTGAAATCCCCTGAATCATCACTAATCCCTGCTCGGGCTGACAGCGTTCCCGGTCTGCCGGGCACAGGGTGCCTGCGATTGCCGGGAAGCCGGCACAGCCACCCAGTCCTGGTGGTGCCGATCCAGAGGCCGTGTTGGAGCGAGTGGCTGCAGATGACCAGGTGGGCAGGAGAGGAGAGGTGTCCAGTAGGAATGGACACAGGAGGCCATGGAACCACTCAGCTCCATTAGTGAGTGGGCTGTGTTCAGCAAAGGACATCAGGATCGCATTGTCTTGGATCATTGCTGTAACAGCCTCCAAGCTGGAACTTGTCTGGGGAGAGATGGCTCCAGAAATACTTGTGGGAATATGCATGAGAAGAGGATTGCGATGGATGGGAGTTCTCTTGGCCCCAGAGTTTCAGCTCCTCTCCATGGGAAAGTCATGACTGGCTTTTTTTTTCCTTTTTTTTTTTTTTTTTAAAAAATAAGCCATTATTTTAAGGGAAAATGTCATTGAGCATCTTGAGGATGCTCTTCCCTTCATGGTTGGAATGGGTACCTACCTCCTTCCCTCTGATTCTGGCATGTCTCCCCTTTCCCCTCTTCCATCTGGTGGGTGGCACAGGATGCTCTCTGTTCCCAACAAGGGATGGCTGGGGGGGCCCCAGCAGTGACCCAAACCTTGCACGTGCCTAAAGGGTGGGAAAGACCATGAGGAATCAAACAGCTCAGCTGTTTCCCACTGCTGAGAGCTTCAGGAAAGCCCTGAGGATTTCTTACAGCTGTCCTGGAGGCTGAGGAGAGCTGAGGAGGGAATGCAAGGTCAGGCATGCATGGCCATGTGTGCAGGGGCTGCAGTGTGCCCAGCTGCCCAGTACTCAGCTTCTGTGTCCACCAGGTGCTCAGGCACCTCCCAAACCTGCCTGTGGCTCTCCAGACGCTGATCCCCAGCCAACAGTGGCGCTCACAGCATCCCACAGTGTCCATGTTTCCCACCTCCCAACTCCTTTTGAAGCCCTGTCCCAGCAGCAGGAGGTAAGTGCTAGGGATGAACCTCCCCACAGCCCCAAGGGTCCTGGCCAGAGTCCCTGGTCAGTGGTGACTGCACAGACTGTTTCTCACTGCAAGGCACTTCCTGACTGCATTAATTGGAAGAGAGCCATGGGGGATGATCATCAGCAGGGGCTGCTCCAGCCAGCCCTGGGCAGGGCTTGTGAGAGGCACCTAATGCAGCAGCTGCTGGGAATCACAGCGTGCACCTGAGCAGCAGCCACCTTGTGCAGCAGCTGAGCTGCCCACTGCCCACTTACTGCTGCGCTCACTCCTACTCATTCCCTGGGGTGCTGTGAAGTGGGACAGGGCTCACCTGGGCACAAGGCTGAACCAGCAGGCAGAGACTGGCCAGCCCAGAGCCCCAGGTTGTGTACTTTCTGTTACTTGGTGGTTTGGTCTTTTTTTTTTTTCTTCTGGGTGGTTTGGATTTTTCTTATTTGCAAGGAGCCCTGTGCTTTGCAGAGACTTGTCAGCAGGACAGAGACGTTGCAGCTTAGCGTGGGGGGAGCTGCCTCCCTTGGTTTGCAGGTAGCAGCCTGGGTCACTGCTGAGCTGAAACAAGGTGCTGAGGACAGCCTCAGCATGGGATGGAGACAATCCCTCTCTGCCAGACCTGTCCCTTGCTGCAGCGGGGCAGCGCTCCTGGCACGGGGGGATGGATCCTGACTAGATCAGTGGGGAAAGGTTCTTGCGGCAGCACGGGGCTCTGCCCTGACTCATGTGCCTCACTTCTGGCAGTAACCTACATTTTGGATAGAACCAGCCCCCAGTCCCACTGGGAATCATCAGTCTGGCTGCAGGAACCAGCCGTGGAGCATCCAGCCTCTCTCCCTGCTGGCAGCTGCAGATGCTCGGCAGCATCTCGTGCTGGTGGTCACTTGTGTCCTCACACAAGCAGCAGGATTGCATGTTTTGGGATGCAGCCCTCAGCTGCCACCCAATGTCACAGAGAGACCGTGTCCCTCTCCTCTCCTGGGGTACCAGGATGTTTCCAGGGGTGAGCACCACTCCCTGCAGCCCCCTTGTGCTCCTTGGAAATGCCTTTGAATTGACTCAGGTGGCCCTGCTGCTTGGGCGTGACACTCCAGAACTTGTGTCTGGGAAGACCCTTGCACGTGATATAAAATGCAGCTTTAAAAGCAGACTGAAGCTGTATTTTGCTTTTCCTCACAAGGAATACAAGATTGTCCCTGTAAAAGTATTTATGAGAAATGACACCAAGTGGAGGATCAGCTGAAGAGGCAGATGGCCAGTGTATCGTTTCCAAATACTTTTATATAAACCAATGTCCAAGCCAGCAATGACATGTTTTCATGGTTAGTGTATGTACCCCATTAGCCTGGACATTCCTGGGGTACCTGTACAACCTTCTTCTCTTTTAAGATAATTTCCATTGCCTTTGCCATGGCCACATTAAGATTTTTTTCATACAACTTAGTTCAAGAGTGAAGCCTCCACCAAGAAAAACTCCTCTGGAGAGCCATCATCTTGTATAGGAATTGTTTAAGTGCCCACCTGAGGTGCCTTTCAGCTCAGTTTATTCACTTCCAGTTAAAGCCAGTCCTGAGCAGGGACCACCAAAACCAGAGATTAGATTACCTAAAAGGGATTTGGAATAAATGCATGAAAGATATACAGAGAAACAATGAAATACATTTTTAAACCCAAGAGCTATTTGAGGCTGAATAGGCATGGGAACACATATTAAAAAGACTCATAAAACTAGTAAGTGAGGTAAAACAAGTTTTAAGATGCTAAGAAACATCTACGAGTGAGGGGGGAAACATTTTGGTTTTTGCCAGCACTTTTAGTCCCATGACACTTCCAAACACAAACCTCCACCACTGAACTTTATTCATCCTCCTTTCTGATTTCTGTGTGGGTCATTTAGCATTACTTAATACTGAACTTAGGGGAAAACCTAATAAGCCAACCACTAATCTTTGAAATTGGCAGAATTCTCGCCTTGCTATTTCTCAACATGTTCTGTCATGTCCTGCCACCCCACTGAGAAAGCCTTGGAGTGCTGGCAGAGGTGGCCAGTCGGGGCTCACACTGGCACCCAGGACATGGTGGCCGTGGCCAAGGGGCTGCAGTTTCCAAACAAACTGTTGTGGGAGATATTTTGGGACATGGAAACCAATCTCTCAGAGAGAGTAACCTGTGGTGAGAGACTATTGCCAAGCCACACTAAGACTGGGATCCTTGGAAAGTAATACAAGAAAATCAGATACATATATATATTTGTTTTAAGCAATGGCACTACACTCTGCAGGAAGCATGAGGCTAAAACATGTTTTAGAAGCAGACAAAAGCTTGACAGCATTTTCTCTCCTTTCCAAGGTAGAAAAGCCTCCTGTCACACCCCCAGGTGAGGGACATGATGCTGACCCAGGTGAAGGAAATCTCCAGTGAAACCTCGAAGTCTGTCTTGGAAAAGAAAACAAGATTGCTCCTTCAGCTTATGCCAGGCTTAGTGCTAACAGTACTCTGCGCTTCTGTAATGTTGCATTTAGCAAAGCATCATTCAGGCCTTTAGCCCCATCTCACAGCAGGGAGGAAGCTGCTTTGCTGAGGCTGGGGACAGGGTAACAAAGGTGGCTCTTGGACAGGATCCTCTGCTGCGCTGCTCACCCTCTTCAGAGTGAAGGTTAACCTGGTCACTTCTTCTTTGCCAGATGGAACATAGAAAAATGATAAAATATCCTGGTTTCAGAAACAGAATCCTCCCTCAGCTGAGTGTCTCTCTCATGTACAAACTCACCCACAGTGCTGGGCTAAGATTTCAACCAAGTATTTTTGTCCCAACTAGCTGGATTTTATTTATGCCCCTTTTAGTCTGTTCCTTCCTCAAGATTAAAATAAAAACAACAACAAAAGTAAAAATAAAGTACAAAGGTCTCAAGAGAGCTCAACCTTTCCTCTCCCTGCTGCTTTTCCTGCAGAAATAGAGAATTCCTGCAGAATTTCTCTTGGGAATGGAAAAGACTGTAAAAAGCATATTATCAGAGGTGAAAAGCCTTGTGGTCCGCTTGCAGCTGGAGACTTTGGTCCCTCCCAAAGGTCACCTCCCATCTGCATGAGGAGAGCATCAAAGGGGACCCCATCCTCCAACCCAGCTCAGGACAGACCCCTGTGCCAACCCAAGTGCTGGCAGCAATATCACCCTGCTAGAGATGTGGCTGAATCCTTGTCTGCAGCCCCAAGGCTCATTGTTTCAGGTACTGGGCTTTATCCTCCAAGTTTTGGCCATTTTGGGGATGGGACCCCTTGTGCTCTCCACTTTGGGGTGCTGGTGGTGGCAGGATGAGGCTCTGCTGCCCCAGGAGGGCTCAGAGGGCTTGGGAGGCAGCCGAAGTGGTTGCAGAGAGCAGGGACCACAGCAAGGGTCCACCCAAAGGAGCCCCAAGAAGGAAAGGGGGTCCAAGCAGGGAAAAGCTGGGGAGAAATCTTCTTGCAGGGTGAGAGCGGGGTCAGAAAGCCAAGGCTGGAGCTGAGAGGCCCTGGCAGGCTGCGTTCCCTGCGTTCTCATGGAAACAGCAGCGATGCCCTCCAGCTTGGCTGTTTTCTCAGTTTATTTTTAAAGGCAGCTCCTGTTTACGCAGAGGAGCGTTCCGGCAGCCCCTTGCCGGGGAGGAGCAGGGCGGTGCCGGGGCACGGGAGGGAGCGCTGCCCCTGTGCCGGGCGAGCATTATCTAATCGGGACGGCGGGGGAGCCCCATAAATGGCAGCCAGGGGGGCTCCGGCAGGGCAGGGGTGACTCCTGTGTCTGCTGTGGGTCAAAGCCACGACCGGCACAGCCCGGGAGCCCGAGCTGGTGTCTTTCGACTTTCTCTCTACACTGAGCAGGCGAAGCATCCTCTAAATAAAAAGCCTCCCTTGGCCCCTGCATAGGAAACAGCCGCCTTTCGAGCAGCTGGGTCGAGCAAGAGACTTCCAAATCAGGGCATCCCAGTCCTGCTGCAGCCCTGGCGCTGCTGGCGTGCGAGCCTCACAGGGGAGTGCTCTCTGCTCCCTGTGCTGGAAAAGGGTGCCTGCCTGTTCCTATTAAAGGATATTGTTTAATCTCCAGCTGGGCTGATGCTCATGCAGGCTGGAAGCTGCAGCCCAGTACAAATCCTTGGCAAGTGTGTCATTAGGACATCAGGTCTGTTTCGGGATGCCAAACAGGCAGGGTGCTGCTGCTACAGCCAAGGGGGCTAAGCCCCCATCCCACTGCTTATGTGGTACTTCCACGGGGCAGCACCCCCTGCCCTGCCCTGCCCTGCCCTGGCACACACCCACACTGGTGTGGGCTTGCAAGACCTCAGGTCTGAGGGATCCGCTGTGAGCCTGAATGTCACTCTGCAGGTGAGGAGACCATGGGTCAGGAGAGGGGGACATTGGCACACTGAGGTCCTGCAGGACAACATCCTCCATGGGGTTGGCAGGTCAGGTGAGCACCCACCAGACACAGTGTTCATTGAGGAGTCACAGCACACAGGTGCACTAGGAACCCCAGCACCCAGCTGGATTTGGGCCGGGCTCAGGGACACTGTGCTGGGCAGGTGAAGGCTGCCTCCACCACAGGCCATGACTGAACAGTGCCAGCAGGAAGGGCGCAGTCCTTCACTGACCAGGATTTCATGACCTCCAACTGCGTTGCTTTCCAAGCCCAGAGTGACCCCATAGCAGCAGCTGGCTGTGGACAGGATTCCACTTGCCTTTGAAGCTCTATTTCCAGACCATTCACCTGCAGGCCACACACCCGGGGCCACCATGAGTTACTGCAATTTGTGACTGACCTGTTTTAAACCACAAATGGTCCCTACTGTTACTTCAGAGTCCACCTAGTTGAGTGAGGCCACACCTGACACGATGTGTCCTGCAAAGCCTTAGGTTTTCTGCTGATGCGTTCACCTCCCTGAGGTGTAGCTTGGCCCAGAGGTTCACAAAAGCCACAGCTGATGCTGTCCAGGAGCAGTGAAATGGGCAAAGAGCTCCCTTGCCCTTTCCTACATACACATCAAGGCATCAGACTTTGCCTTTAGTTCAGGCACAGCCAGGTCTGGCCACCAGCACACTGAGCCACCTCCATCCCTCCTGTCTCCTCCTCCTCCCAGCTCCCCAAAGGCAGAGAGGGGTGCAGGCTCATCACAGGAACAGACTACTTTTTCCACAGAAACAGATGCTTGCTTCAGTTGACACATTGTCTTTGTGTTGAGCTCGATCCCACCTCTTCTCATTGTCGCTGTTGTTATTATTTCCATATCTGTTTTTCCTCCAGACTTCTGGCTCCAGGAACAAATTCCTTCAGCCCTGCCCACTCCCAGGGCTGTGAGGCTTCAAAAGATGTCTGAAAGACCTGTCCTTCCTGGTGACAAGTGCTCCTTCCTTTGAATTCTCTGGGGACAATGTCTGCAGCACGTCACAGGTAGGGAGGAGCTGCCCAAGAGAGCAGGACTGTGGCTGTGGCCATGGCAGGAGGGATGGAGTCCTGGCAGCCAGCTCAGGAATGGCTCGGGCTGGGGCAGGAGGGGAAGGGGTGATGCTCCTGGCTAGCACTAAACCAGAGGTGGCTTTGCTTCTTCACCGAGGGAGAAAGCTTCTCTTGAATTCAAGCACATGACAGTCTGAGCAGGAGCCAGTGCTCGAGACCTTGTGGATTGCTGCAGGCTAAGAGATTAATAAAACAGCTTGCTGCTTCCTTGAGCAGTGGCAGTGAGGCAGTCACAGCCTATCTATCCAGGAAGACTTCAGCACGGATCCCCCAGCTCCCTCCCTGGGACATGCACAGGGTACCCCAGGTCCAGCTGACGCAGGTGGCCACGCTTCAGCCACAGCCAGGGCTGTCAATGAGATGCTCAGTCCTTTCCAGCACCTTCAATCAGACACCAGCTCTGTACAGTGAAGAGCCGAGGGACTTTCTGGCTCCCCAGAGACATCATTGGCTGAGCCTTGGAGCTGACTGAATATTTATGACCTCCAGGAAGGACAGCAGCAGGTTGTATACAGGGCAAGTAACCACAGGGCTGTGGTACTCTGCTTCCTCCTAGTTCTTTGCTGAGTCTTATGACTATAAAACAAACTTGAAGGTCCTCCTTGCATACTGTGAATTCCTTCTCCAGAAGAGGAAATTTCAGGAAGGTTCTCACAGCACTGTGAAAATGTATTGCCTCACTTTGCTGAGAAGAAAATTTGGGACCTTCTCAAACTACTCCACTTACATCTACCAACAGAGAGCTTTTGTTGTCCTACACGTCAGCCTACCCACACTCACCGCGGCGGCCAGGAAGAGATCTAACTTGAGGCTTGGGAAAGTCTGACTCCTACTCTTCCTGCCTTGTGACAGACACTTGCACAAGCCGCACCACTCCCTCTCTGGGAGAGAGCAGGACCTTCCCTTCCTCTTTCGCACAGGGACCAGCCTTGGCCATGTGGAAGGGCAGCAGGAGAGCATCCAGCCAGCCAAAGGAGAAGTTGGTTTAACAACTAGACAAGAAACCAGGACTAAGAAGTGTCCTGGCCCCAACCCAGTGTGTATTCAGACCAGAAAAGAGACATGAAACCAGCTGAGACAGGAAGAGACTTTTTGCTATCATCAAGCAGTTTTGTCCTTCACCCTCCAGCTCGCCCCTGTCTGGTGCTGCTATCACCCCTGCCAGCCAGGGCTCTGCAACACAGGGTAAGACAGCACCAGACCAGGGTGCTCTTCTGTGGAAAGCCACACCTAGAGAAGGATGTTCCAGTGGGGGTCTTGTTTCTTGTGATGCTCCCCTGGACCTGCCAGGCTGGACCCTTGCTGCAGGCAGTGGTGATCACTGTGACCGCACACTGGTAGGGAGTCCCTGTTATAAGCACTGGGAGGAGGAACAAGTGACTGTCCTAAAACCTGACCCAATCCTCCAGCAATGCCTGCGAGACGTGTGCCAAGAGAAGGAACCACTGCTACTACCTTTTCAAATCCACAGGTCTGTTCCACCTGCTTGAAACTAGAAGCTGAGATCAGATCACCCCAACCTTTCCTCCTCTAGATTTGCCTCCACTTCTGCTCAGTCTCCTGTGTCAGGCCATGGCTTATTTAGGGACCCCCATCACCCGCAAAGACAGATTTTAGTACCTTTTCCTGAATCTCAGCACACTCTAGGATTTTCCACACGGCAGCTGGTGAGTGGGATTGCTGGCAGGCCTTTTTGTCTCTGGTGGCATCAAGGCTGAGCAGGGCTGTGTTCTAGCTCCTACTGAGTTTAACACCTCATTTCCTTTGCTGTCTGCCCCAGAAACATGAGGAAAGGAGGCTCTGTGCCCTTCAGGCTCAACAGCAAGTTTTACAGCACCACACAAGCACCAGCAGCCAAAGAACTGGTCTGGGAGCCCAGGCTGGCTGGTGACCGCAGACTCTTTGCACGTACACTGATTTCTAAATGAGCACAAGCAGCTCATTGGGTTTTCCCAAGTTGCACAAAGAGGGTCTATGAGCTGAAGAAGCTGCTCATAGAGTCACAGAATGGTTTGGGCTGGAAGGGACCTTAAAGACCATCTTGTTCCACCCCCTCTGCCATGGGCAGGGACACCTCCCATTAGACCAGGTTGCTCAAATCCTCATCCAGCCTGGCCTTGAGCTGTTCCAGGGACAGGACATCCACAGTTGGAGATGGAAACCTTTCCCACAGGCAACCTGTATTTACACCTCAGCCTCTTGCTCTTCCACCAGAAGCCAGGCTGGAGGGTGCTCTGCAGCCAGGTGGGTGTTCAGTCCCCTTTGAGAAGAGACTGAGGCTTAGTTCTCAGCTTGAATGTCATGCCAGCCTCAGTTAGTCACCATCAGGACTGGGGGTGCCTCCTCTTCTGCACTGCACTTCCACACCTACAGCCTGGCTGTGAGGCATCCAGAAAATCCTCCAGCATAGCCAGTGTAACAGGTGCAATCAGCATAACCACAAATTCCAATGCAACACCACGCTGATCCAGAGCTTTACTTCCAGGCTTTTTGGTTTTTCATTTAGCAGCATGTCTATCTTTGGTTCAGTCCCAATTTAGGACTTGTTTTCATCTCCTGTCTTCCCTGAACTCTGCTGCTAGATCAATGAAACTCAGCTTTGCAATGAAATGTGGAATGCTGCTCCTCCCAAGACAGAAAACTGGGAAAAGGCATCATCTGAGTGACAAAAAAAGGCAAGGATGAAACATTCTTTATTCTCACATGTTGTGAGAGCACAGAAGGGGAGGGTAAGGTAGAGGTAACAGTAAGTTAATGAGAAATGCTGGATGCTGGTTAAATAAACAGCATGTGTCTGTCCCCATAAACCTTGGCTCTCGTCCCTCTGCTTTATTTTTATCCTTGATGAATGCTTTTGTCACTGCCTTTACTTCTACTGCTTTGCAAAGGTGGTTCCACATTTCCCCACTTCTGCAGCAGAATTAGCCAGACATAAAACCATTTTTTCCCTATTTTGCATCGTGCAACGCCCACCCTGGCAGACCCAGCTCATAGTGTCAGTGGTAGACAGAAAACTGGAGAAGCATCTTTGGTATTTTAAGCTACCCAAGCTATCTGGTGCACAAACCAGAGCTCAGCTCCCCTTTATGCCCAGCAGAATTCTCCCCTATTCCATCAGGATTCACCCCAAGTGCAGCTCTGACCTAAAAAGTGACCTTTAAAGATGAGATGCCTCTTGGCTGGCAGCTCTGGTCCCTGCTGTGAAATGTCACAGTTTTTGGGCTGGTTTCCCAGAGAAACAAGCCTCATGTAGCCACACACTCTGTGTGAGAGCTTGGGCTTGTGTATGCTCAGTCTGTGCCCCCTGGAGCTGTGGCACCTGCAAGTGAGCGAGCTGCATGGGTCCAAGAGAAACCTCCCTGCTCATGCCCTGGGCAGAGCTCAGAGGAAGAATGAGTCCCTCCATGCAGCCTCTGTGGGCTGCAGCTTCACTCCAAGAGCTGTTTGTTCCAACAGACTGTGAGACAATATGGAAAATTGCACTGAGCTCTGGACTCAAATCCACACGAGCAAAGGACCCTTTGAAGTGGTGCTCACTGAGCTCCTCTTCTGTCACTGGTAAGCTCCCACCATGTCTCCCTTTTCACCTTGCAATATTCCTCCCGATGTCTAAGTGGAGCCAAAGGGCCACCAGGGAGAAAAATGGATGTGGTTTCCCACAGCAACAGGGCCAGGACAAGCTTTCCCTCCTGCTTATGGCAGCTTCGGAGTGAGAGCAGGCTGCTCCCTGGCAGCCCAACAACAGGACAGCCCTGCGCCTGTCCCCAAACACCCAGAGCCCTCAGAGCCCCTCTCTGGGGTGTTCTGGTGATGTGCACATTGCCCATCACTGCGCAGGCGCCCGTATGTTACAGAATACACCCAATAAAGAGTGTATTTCTGGTGAGGTGGTTGATTCCCTAATGAGATGCCTGGAAAACACCCAGGAACTGAAGTCATCCAGAACTGATGACTCTCCTTCCCCCTATCCTAGGGACTGCTCTAAACTGAAGATTCATTACAGCCTTGACTTTAATTGAGCTGAGCTGTCCTCCAGGTCTGGATTCACTTCAGCGACTGAGCACCGAGGAGATCCCGTTGCACTTGCCACGCTCTGTACCGCGGACCAGCACGGAGATGCTTCAGGGGCCCCAGAGCACTTGTGCTCCAGCTAGAAGGGCACTCACAGATCTGGCCTGCAGAGACTCATGGAGCTCTGACACCACAGGAGACCTTAAAAAGGGACTGTCCCTTGAAGTAAGACAGCTTGGAATGGTTCAGCCAAGGCTTGTCTCTGGAGATAAGGAGAAAGCAACAAGTTTTAGAAGCCAAGGATAAAGAGGTTCATCAAGGGGTCAGTTAGATAAAACCACTAAAATATATTTGACCCAACAAAGTTACTCTGGTTGCTGCTCCCAGATCAGCGATGAGGAACAGAACTTCCCAACAGCAGAACTCTGCTTTCACTGCTCCCACTGCAGTCACACACGATGAGGTGAGCCCTGTGCACATCTCTCACCACAGCCAACACTCCAGGCATCACCTTGGGAGGCTCAGAAAAGGGCTCAGCAGCAGCCCATGGGTCTGGTCTGCAGGAGGGAGGGGATGAGACACAGGGCTCCTGCACAGAACAAGCACAGAGGAGCCTGAGATCAGCCGAAATAAACAGCTTCTCCATTCCCACTTGCCGAATCCAAACATCCCAGTGATAAATATTAGTATCAATCACTATTAATCCCACAACAGCAAAACTTGGATTACAATACAAGTGAAAGCTGGAGCAAAATACGTGATTTGAAAAAAGCCCTGAGCAAATAAGGAAGTTTCACTTCTTGCCTACTGGAAGCACATGTGACATGATTTGTTTGAAGAATAAAATAGACTGCAGGCATGGAAAATGCCAGGCATAAAGCTTTACAGAGTTACTAATACAGTGGAATATAAATGGCAAGTGATCCAAGATTACTTTAGAAAAGGCTGGCTGCAATTTACAGCCTTCATTAGACTGATTACTAAAGGATGAACAGCAAAATAACTTCAGTAATTGAATTTCCGAAGAGGAAACCAAAGATTCTTACTTGTAAGATGAGTTGCAAATGAATTTAAATATTCAATATGACTTTTGCCCTTCTCAGCAGAAGATCATGCTGCCTGACATGGTCATTTTCTAGGAAAGGAGACTGAACAAGGCTTAACAAAGAAGTGAAAAACGGCGTTTTAACCCTATAGGTTTTCCATGGCAAAGGCAAAGCCCATTGGAACTACACTTCAGCTCAGAAAGCAAAACTTAATGGAAAACTAAATGTAGCATTAGAGTGTATTTCAAGCTGAAAAATACAGAGTTTCCATCAATATCTTGTGGTCCAGTTTCCTCTGTAATGCTTTTAAGTCAAAAGTGTCCGAGCGGATGGTAACACCGATAACCGATGTGAAATCACAAGGAGTGAGTGATCCGTGGAGCTTTTCGCTAAAAATATTCCAAGAGAACCCCAACCGGAGCTGTTTCTGCGTTTGGGAGACATCCTGTGGCCGCTGCAGACACTGCAACGTCCCTCAGCAGCTCGCCTTGCCGTGCAGAAGGGACCGACCATCCATCCATCCATCCATCAATCCATCCATCCATCCATCCGTCCGTCTGTCCGTCCATCCCTCTCTTCCTCTCCAGTCCTGCCAGGCAGCCCCCGACATTTCAGCGGGTACCCCGCTGCCGCAGCCCCTGCTCCTCTGGGCACCACAGACACAGGACCATTGTAACAATGCCTCCAAGCTCCTACCAGGCAGTCTTTCTCCCATCCACGTGGAAACACGTGTGAAAACATTTCATGTCATGCCTTTTGGCAGGGTGAGCCGAGGGAAGGAAATTATTTTATGCTTAGAAACTTTGCTGGTTGTTGCTGGTCACAGTGCTTGCACCGAGTTGAGGTCCTGGTAAGAGGCATCTCCAAGCAGAGGACTTTACCTCAAAACAGGCAAATGATTGAGAACCATGTGATTGTAACACCAGTAGAATTTTACTTTCTGATTTTGCATCCCCATTTGTTTTAACAGAATTCTTTTCGTGGTATTTTGTTTTCTGATTTTATTCACCTAATACATTCAATGTGATCAGCAACTACAAGGAAACAAAAACTGTACAAATATTTTGGTTTTATGCCCTGAATTTTTTAAGGATGTTAAATGATAACATAAGGGTATAAATGGAATGAGAACTGCAACATTTCTGTGCCTTGAAATTCCATGCTGTGGTTCCCACAGCAACCATAACCATGGCCACTCTGTATGGATTTTACATCTGAGTCTGAACGTGCTGTTCCAAGTGCTCAACACACACAAGCAAAAACCAAGCAAAAGCATTTTTTTCCCCTGCAATAAACATCTTACCTGCTAAGTCACAACCACTACAAGGTGTTAATGGCACTTGTAGGTGAAGGTGAGCTCCCAACAGCTGATAATTAATGCCCTGAAAGTGGCTTCTGTGCAGAGATATTTGCAGGATTCATAGTGTTGGTATTGACACCCTTCTGTTTTCTGTTGTTGCTGGAACAAGAACCTGCTTGTTTGTACCAAAGGTTAAAGCATTCTTAGAAGGCTACAAAAGAACAGTTAAGGGTCTTTCAAATTCTTTTGTTTCGAATACCAAACTGTTTCAACTTCAGAAGCACTGCGTGGTCAAGAGACTGCTCGTCCATGGTTTTGCTCATTTTATCCAGCCCCTCTGCTCGTAGGCAGTACCTGGTAGTGCACTAAAAAGAGACTGGCAAAAGCAGGAACTCGAAAACCATCAAGTTATCCAAATAAATTTACTGGTTTGTCTTTTTCTGCTCTTAGGTTTGCCAGAAGTAAGAAGCATACGCAGAGACAGCAATTCCTGTATCCTCCTTGTTCTTGGTTTTCTTTAAGCATTTACTGCTATTGTAATGCAGGACTCTGACAGGCCTTGGGTATGGAAAAGTTGAACTTCTAGTTTCACTAGGTTGAGCTTTATCCAAAGCTCATACCCCTTCCTGCTGGATAACAGTTTATTCTCTGAGGTGATGGAGTAATGGTCAGTGGTGAAATCAATGAAATAATTCACTGCTACTGCAGGGGAAATACTCCAGTCAAAGGTGGAATTTTCACAACCCCACTTCATCAGAATGTCAAATCAGGGATTTAATTGGCAGCACCAGTGATCTGTAATAACATGAACCTGTCTTTACTGGAAAGCTCCAGGGCTTTTCTATGAAAACGTAGAGAAATGAGATTGTATGGACAGTTACAAGTCTGTGTGTTTAAAATTAAATGTTAATCCACAGTGGTACCAGCTTTCCAAAACTGTATTTATTCCTAAACATCTGCAATGTAAATTAGAAACCAAAATTTTACATTAGTATGACCCCCCCAACCCAGATAGCAGAAATGCCATCTACTATCGAAATTCTCTAAATATTTAACACTTCAGCTTACTAAGAAAAGATGTGGTCTTGGATAGCACAGCAAGAAACACCCAACCAGCCCCCCCCCCCAAAATAAAAAGAGTGACATTGGCTGAAGGGGCCTCTGCCCACACCCAGGGGACACCTGAGCCCTTTGGGGGCAGTGACCACCGTGACCGAGAGGGTTCCAACCCCGGGGGCTGTGCACACACTGCTGCTCCAGACCAGGGCTGCACAGAGAGAATGGCTCTGGGTTGGCTGCAGGCCTAATTAAATTGCAATCCACAACATGGTCTTTGACAGAGCAGCTGTGGGAAATACTGATTAAAAGCCTCTACGCATTATCCCAACAGGCCTGTGTACAGCTGAGCTTTTAACTGAGTTGGAGAGATCTCTGATTTAAATTCCAGATATGCCACAGTCTTTCCATATAGCTGGGAGGACTCCTGAATCCCACACTTCATTTCTGCAACCTAAACGTGTGGACACTAATTTCGTATTTTTAAAAATAATCTAATTTATCTTGACATAAAATTCTGCAATAAAAAAAAAATAGGATACAGTATCTTGCTATCTTTGATCTTTAAGCCTCACTGTAATACAAGAGAAAAAGCTAAACCTTGCCCAAATCTGTACTATAAATCTTTAAACCCACAAAGACTGGACCAGATGCTGCAACTTGAACAGAAGTAGTGTGCAAAACACAGCCCAGCAGGACTAGCTGTTCCTCCAGCCCACCTCTCTCTACTTCTCAACATGGCCAAGGACCTCTGGTCTTGTAAAGAGGTCAAATAGACTGAAGTGTTTGAGAAATCCTAAGTACAGGGAAGGTTTGCATAAGAAAAAGTGTATCTGAACTTGCTCCTGCTCAGTGTTCATTGTTTTGTTTTATGTATATATCTTTAAATGCTTTTATTTAATTACATAAAACCCCGCAACCCAAACTCTTCAGACATTTTTCTCTGCCAGATCCAGCAATCAAAAGACACCTTCAGTGCTGGATGACACGGGTTTCAGTGATGCAAACCTTTAGTCATGAGCCCACTCCAATCAACCCCCAGCACAACACCTGGGCCACACCTTCTGGGACTACAGTCATGTAATTAAATAAAAACACTTCTCGGTTCTGTTCACACATCTCAAAACACCGAGACTGCTGCTGCCTCCTCATCACACACTGACCTCTGATTATTTTTAAAACTTGCCCCGTAAGGAGAGAAAAACCAGCTGTGGTTCTGCATAGTCCCATCAGCAGCGGTGCCTGCAAACCTACATAGATCCCCAAGGAGTATGAACAGGTAAAAAGCCTGTGCTGGGGAGGCAGTTCCTCTTTGGTTCAGGGAGCTGAAGAAAGCGGTTTTCTCTCCCAGGCAGCTCCCAGAGGCTTGAACACCAAGTGTGCAGGGTGCTAAATGTTCTCACAACTCCGTAATTTTACAAGGCATTTGGGAAGGAAGCTGTTAAAAATCAGTTTCTGATTATAATAAGTGATTTTTAAAAATACCTCAAATAAAGATTTACTCTGAAAGAACCTTTTAAGAAAAAATACCAAAGTACAAACTTTAAATATCTGAAGTATGATACTGGTGCACTTTTTAGAAACACTTACATACTTAACAGGTGAAGTAGGAAGAGAGTATTTCAGAAAACATTTAATATGAAACCTTTTGGAACTTCCATCGAATACAGATTTACATAATTTATCAGAACACTTTTTCAGTTCAGACAACAAAGTGCACTGCCAGGTGAAAAAAGTACATTTGGAGGAGTGCTTAAAATGTAGGAAGTGAAAGGATAGGTGACCATTCACCTGAGAAAGTACAATGACTGCCCTGAAATGTCTTATTGCTATTACAAAACGGAGTTTTCATGGAAAAAACCCATACTGAGCAGCACAGGCATGGGCAGAGCACTGAAAGCCAACCGAACTCTGGTAGCACCTGGAGTTCTCAAGCCATGGCATGATACAGAATATACAGAGAATAAAATGCAAATTCAGGAATATTTACTACATTTAACAACTATGATTACCCTTTAAACTAGCATAATCAATATCAATGCTTAGGGGGAAAGAGAGGGGAAGTCTGCTGCCTTCACAGACTACAGATCACAAGAGCTAACTTGCAAAATATTAAGGACTTTGCATTTTCACCTCGGGTCAAATCTGAACTGTGTACTATGAGTAACTATTAGCTCACTGCAAATTTAAAATGCAAATTTAGGCTCCAGTTTAAAGCACATGTTAAGTACATGCGTAAGTGCTTCACTGAAATATAACCACAAAACATTAATACAAAAAGTCAAGTAGATAATGCAGGGTATTATCTACACAAGTCCTCGATGAAATAAACTGAGTATCAGTAGGAAACAACACATGAAGGAATCTCTTCATCCTAGTTTGCAAAATCAAATCCGGTTCACCGCTGTGATGGTTTAAAAGGGGGCTATCCCAGAGCAGCTTCACGTCCTACTGAAGCTAGTTGGCCATCAGAGTTCATTGGGGGCGGGTTCCACACTGCACGGGGACAGGGGACAGTGGGCTCCCTTGGCAGCACAGCCAGGGACACGCTGGCCCAGAGCCATCCAAAGCAACACAACCGGAGCCCAGGGGAAGCACGCTGGAGGAGAGCTGCAAGGAAAAGCTTCAACTGCTCCTGCCTATGGCTGTAGCTCAGCAAGCTGGATGATCAGAGGAGATCAGTAGCCAATGTGACTCCCACTTTTGGGGTTCAATGCTGGGTGTGCCCAGAAGGCAAGGGGCAGCACTGCCCTACGTGCAGCAAGGCCTCGGGACGGCGCCGGCTTGGCCGTGGCTCGCGGTGGAGCGTGGCCATGATTTGAGAGTCCCTTTGTGCTTTGTGTCAGTCTGACCTAGTCTAACGTGGAAAACTCGCTCTGAAAGAAAACCACTACTCAGCAATTAGCACCTCCTGTTACACTGCCTCCTTCCCTAGAGGAACAACAGAGAAATGTTCTCAGCTGCGATCAATACTCACAAGCCAAAAGGACAAAGATACAATTTTAGTAGTTTAGCAGAAGCAGAAGAATGGAAGCGTTTACCCAAATATTAACGCACAAATTAACTACATTATTAAAATTTGATTCAGACTTAAATAATAAATAGGTGGGCAAAATATAATGCAAGACTTACTCAGTAAAAGTGAATTTTTAATCATCTCATGAGATCTACTTAGAAAACAGGACTAATAATGTTCACAACCATAAATCCAAACCCTTCACACACTTTTTTTTTTCTTAACACAGCAGTGAACTGTAAACCTGCGTTTACTGGTTATCGCTTCAGTCATTTTAAATATTAACTCAAGTGTTTCCTCCTTGGCCATTTCAATTTTTAGCACCAAAATTAGCCCAAAAAGAGGTACTGGTACAGCTCGATGTTGTAAATGAATTGTTTACATATAATACTTTATATATTATACACACATACTGTACATTCACACATCCACACAAACAGGAGGCATATTTAAATGAATATATTCTGTGTCTCAATTTGTTGTCAAAGACTTAGGAGCAATGGAAATAAAGCAGAAGGGGTAATATTTTACATAGTAGGCAACTTTAATGCTGTAGTGCACTTATAAAAAAGTCCAACTCTCCCTCCCAGCTCAGCAGCTTTTTTTTTAATATCACTATTCAGAAGGATGCAGAAGTTATTGCCTAAATGTTATTCTATACATTTCCATCGGAATTCTCAAAAACACTTTAAATTGCTAACTAATTTACAACTTAACTATTTTTTTCTTGTTACAGCTTTAACTCATTGGCAATTTTGGAAGCAATGTTTTTGAAAGCTATGGATGTTCCCGATATCCGCTTAAAGCGAACTCCATTCAGGGACAGTCTTGGCAGTTTACACACCTCCATCTCCCACTGTACAAGGTTTTCCGCGTGCCCATCTCCATGGACACAGAAAAGCAAGAAACGCTCTCTTTGTTCATAGTCACAATTATTGGCATCCAGGACCTTCCGTATTTCCCTCATCATGTCATTGGGATCCATGGAGCTGGTGGTTTTCATGCTCCAGGTAAAACGCAGCGACCGAGGCTTGGCTTCCTTGTTCTCATCCTTCTGATCCACAGCTACATTGCGGCTGAAAGACAGGAATTTCGGCATGAGCAGGGCCAGCCACCCTCCCCAGGGGCCGCGTTAGTGAAGCCAACACTCAGCGCACACCACCCAGATTAGAGCAGCATTGGAGGCTCCGGCTGCGGCCCAGCCCCACTCCCCAGCTGCTGTACACACACACAGCCAGGGGAAAGCTGCAGCTGCTGGGGCTGGAACAAAGGTATGGCACAGGTGTGACACAACTGGCAGTCACTGGATTTGGGAACATGAGGGCAATGACCTTCTGGAGGCAGAACCACATGCAGCACCTACGACTAGATTTTAAGGCAGGTTCTGCTCAAAACTGTACTCTTGGGCCACATGGGCAGCTGAAACACCAGCTCCGTGCTAGAAGTTTCTGGAACATTGAAATAACAGCTCCCTGTGACAGGAGGGTACCCAGCCCAGGCCATGGCAGGTGCCCACTTACACGGACTGGGGTGAGCCCATGCACAAGGGTGCTGGGGGTTCTTCTGCATCTCCTCCTGGGCAGCAGCTGTGAGACCAAGCCCTGGGAGGGCCCCTGGAGCCCCACAGCCGTTGGCTGCAGGCAGAAGGAAGGACAGCAGGACCAGGGTCACCCACCTGGTGCCCAGGGTCAACAGGAACCCCCAGACCTGGGTTGGCTCAGTTACACTCTGGCCTCCCTATGCTGGGATGTGTTTGAGATGATCCCTAGGGACACACCACCCTGCAGGCTCTGGAAGCTGCCTCCAGACAGGAAATGCTTCCTCCTAAGCTGGTCAGTAATTCATTAAATACCAACGACTGACAGAGATAAAGTCATTTTCCTTACAGGCTTTTCTGTCTGTAAGAGATGAACTCTCCTGCAGCTCCAAGCTCTGCAGTTAAGTGTCTCTGAGGCTGATGTGCATGAAGAGAGCTGGAAGTCACTATTAGACACCTCTTCAATGTAGTTTCTAAAGATGGTGACTGAGAGGGTTACCATTATTGTCACAGTTTTAAGAGATGAAGCACAAAACATTGAAGGTGTTTCCCAAACCTGCAGCTTTTTTTTTTTCCTTTTTAATGAAAAAGCTTTTCCTTTGGTAAGGATAAGTAAAGTTATATAGGACAAAGGAAAGAAATGTTCCAGAAATTTCTAGTTTGCAATCATTCTTCTACTTTAATTCAAATCAGTAGTCATGCAGCTAAAGAATAAGGAACTACATTTAGACCTCCAGGGACAAAATATGGATTTGCTTTGTGGATATTTGTACACTGTCAGTCGCCTCTTTGAGTTTAGTTAAATATATTGACTGTCATACTTAACTATTTTCTGAAAACAGCTAACCTAACTGACCCCAAACCATGCAGTTTAGGTCGCATGTTGAGCCTTCACATTAAGCCAAGCTGCTCTTTGGAATAGATGGCAATGGTTACACCACGTTTTATTTCTACTACCATTAAGCAGGCAATTATGAAAAAGTTAAATAAAAAGTGATAGCAAGGCCACAACTAAATAAATATATTTCTCAAATATAACCTATTTCATAATTCTCCTATTAAAAGACTTCTTGTGACTGTGAGAGTCGTAAGTCTATGCAATGTGATTTGCCAGATGTTATAAAATTCATCACCCAAATTAAAGAGTATTCTGTTTTAAGGTTTTAATTTATTAAGGCTGTAAAAGGCCAGGGAAAACCCCAACTTTTATTCAACGCTCATTTTATTTTTGGAAGCTTTTTCTACTTGAAAACAGTTGGCAAAACCAGCAGTTTGATAATTTCTAGTATTTTTTGATATGCTGATTTTGGAAGAAGAGTATAACATGAAAAATAGTTAACTATCTGTGATTTTGCAGATGAGAAATATCACCTTTCAGTGGTTATTTCACACATTTGCAGCCTCACTAGAGACCACTTATCTACACATCTACACGACAACAGCAAATTACAATGACTAAAATGCAAAAAAAGAAAAACCACACAAGGGAAAAGGCAACAGGAAAGATGAAAGTTTAGAACTGAGTCAGTCAGTGCTTTAATAGCTGTTTTGCAGACAGAAATGCTTCTTTGTTTAGTTCCAATGACTTACATGAAACAAAAGCTGCTGCCTGAAGCCACTATGCCACATAATCAAGGGGAGAAAGGTTCAAACTCACCTAAGTAACATTTTAAACAAAAATTTTACCCTCACCTTGAGCCCTCAAATCTCCCGTTCCTCTCATATTCAGTCGGGAGCCTCAATGAAAAGAATGCAGAAGCAAAAGGAAGTGGGAAAGAGAAGACAAATCTTACACTACAATTTACAATATCTGAGAAGTTGCTAAAAGATACTGCAATCATAGCAAAGGTGTATTAAAATACAAAACAACAAAGATGTAAAGAACTTGGTAGGCCAAACTCAGAATGTAACATATTGTCAAACCAAATGGAAGTCTATAAACTACAGTTTTTAAAGCGACCATAACTAATTTGAATAGTGTATGTTTATATATTAAATCTGTAGAACTCACTGAATAAATCTGCAGTTCTAAAAGCAGAAAATGTGAAACCAGAGTTACAAAGCATATTGAAGTGACTGTATTATTTAGTAAGTACCTCCTAAAAGAGAAATAACTTCCAAATACTTTTAGGCTAACATTATTTAAAAGTTTTATCAGGAATAAAGTACATATTTGAAAAAATCCCCGTAACTACAAACAGGTCTGATCACCTTGTATATTTGCATGCACATCAGATCTGAGGTATTTAAACAATACCAAAATACCTTCATACAAAAGAAGAAGATGTATATACATTTTAACAGAAGTTTTAGAGGTAAATCCAAGATTTCTCAAGTTGTGGTAACTCCATCCTATTAATTCCCACACTGATGCATCTTCCCCACCCAAGAGCAAGCTTAAGCTTTCTGTCTTCTTGCACTGCTTAAAGCTACATTGCTGGTCACTACCATCTATTGAAAGCCCAGGGTCAAGCAGAATTAAGGGGAAAATGATCTTTCTCTACCTTCCCATTGTTGGAGGAGGATGGTTTGACATAACAGCATTAGTTCTGCTCAGGGGTATGCTGCCTGTACAACGCTCTTATCCAGACTAAGGCAGTACATGGCTTCCCTGAGTAACACAAACACAGCAATTTGGGTGGCAGGTATCTAGGGACAGGAATGTAAGACAGTACCCTTATTTTCTGATGCACAGTGATATTTATATCAGGGTGTGTGGGGTGTTACAAGGTGTGATTTTCTCCTTTCCTTCCTTTTGAGGGCTGTGGTGAGGGATCAGCCTTGCAAAGTGACTCTGGCAGTCCCTGTCACAGGGGACCAGGAGCTGTGCTGGCACTGTGAGGGGCACGGTGGCAGCACTGGCTGCAGGGGCCACAGAGCTGGCCCAAATTCAACTCAGGTGCTCCTGCAAAGCAACTGCACCTAACAGGGTGCAAAGCTGCTCAGCTGAGAGCTGCTTGTCACGACAGCATCTGACCAGAGCTCTGCTCGCTAAGGTACCGCACAGCTAACGGTACAATGGGGACAGCGCCACTGACAAATGAGCAGCTGACACAGGCAAAAAGGATACAGAAAAAATGAGAAGAAAACAATTGGTAAGTTCTAGCACTTCAAAGTGGGCAGTTATTGTAGTTGTTTTCATGAGATCCTGTGCTACCAATCTATGGCGGATATAGGAGAAGGTGGAAAAAGATTTTTCATGTCTGCATATACAGAGTGCACGAAATCATCCTCTATGACAGCTCTACAGGACCAAAAAAGGGGTAGGTAGGAATCACCAGATGTACCAACTGAACAGATCCACCCCTTTCAGATGATTGTTTTACTGGGCAAAGCAACCAACCAGTTAGAAAATCCTCCTCAGCTGAAACTTAAGAATACCTGAACTCCAAGGAGCCTTCTGTGTTCCCATGAAGTGGAAGATGGCAGCTTTGTTAAGAACTGCAAACATTTATGGATTTTTGTGTGGTTTTTTGTGTTTCGTTTTGAAACTTGCCAAAGGTTGTAGAAAATGGGAGCACGACCAGTTCCCCCAACAATGAATAGCCTTACTGTTGCTGGAATCTGTCCAAAAAAGTCTGTAAGGAAAAATCCCTAATGATCTGACATCCTTTTCAGTTTGAAATTAAGCCAAAGTGTTCTGTTTGTAAACCACTGTACTCTAAATTTAAGAAAGGTCATTATTTAGAATATATCTGCCACTTTGAAATAATAAACCTTCTCATGGAAGCCTCTCAGAAAATCCTCACTTTGCTCAGTTTTTCCATGCATCAACGCTCTACTCATTGAGCAAGGAGGAACTGCATAAATTGATACACAAGCTCAAATATGAGCTATCATGCCAAGCTTAGGAGAGCTGTGCCAGTCTCTCAAGGTGCTCCTTGCTTCATGACAGACATGGTTATGGTCCAGCTCTACAGCCCAGCACTGCTGCTCTGGGAACAGTCACTTACTGTACTGCCAGCACTGTTTGGGTTGAGGTTTGTGAGTCACATGCAGCCTTGAGGCCTCCTCACTTGCTAATACAATCTTCACTTCTGTGCTAGTTTATGCTCTAAATTTTCTGCTTTTGCTTGTGTTTTTACATAAACTGATTTTATGGACCAAGACGCTCCTTGGTCTTGAGAATGGAACAAATACAGAGACAAGTTGTGTTCTCATTTGTCATGCCATGCCTACACATTATCTGCCTTACGGTTTGTGAAGGGCTTTCACAAAGCTGATTGTTTCCACACATCTGTCCTGAGTTATGCTGTGTTTCCTGTTCTTTACATCTTTGTATACCGTTTTAAATATCCAAGTAAACCCAAAGAAAACTGTCAAAAAAGATACTGAAAACCAACAAAAAGTGCAAGATGATAAAATAAGAACAATTTATGGAAATGGAGAAATGATGCTGCAATAAAATCCAGAACATTGAGTCATTTTTGCTGTCAGAAAAAAAAAGTTAAGACTTCCATAATATGCAGATTGGCAAAGACAGTGCATAGTACAAGAGAGATATATATATAGTCACACATATATATATATTTTATACCTCTGTGTACTGAGTACAATATTAAAACCCAGCAGTTTAACAAGGAGTGACTGATTATCTACTTTCATTCAGCTCCCTAGAATTGATGTTGTGGCACCATGTATACGTGTTACTGGGTTACTGTAGTTCTTTCAGAACAGTGAGCTCAGGTAAGATTCATAGCATATATAGCCAGGAGAAACTGCCAAAAGCCCCAACATTTTCAGTTTTTGTGCCAACATGCAGATCAGGTACGGAGGGACACCACGCACACTTAAAACAGAATTTAAAAAGCACACTCTGGTCCTGTGTAGGTGGTGTAAGACTTTGCAAATTTCTTATTAAAGAAGACATATTTGTGGAAGCTGTAGCAGATATTTCCACAATGGTCTAAGACTCCTGGCCTCAGGTCAAAGGTAATCTAAAAAAATTACCTGAAGTGTCAAATTCGAACAGTAGCTTTCTAGTTTAAAACTGTACTCACATGAGCATTTCCCATCTTTCTTCAGAACAAAGAAAGAGTAGATGCACCCAGCTGTGGAGGGTTGCACAGCTCACAATGCTTTGTTTTAGGTGTGGTCTGCACCCCACAGCTCTTGATGCACAATGGGTTAAAGCCACTGCCACTGCTCAGTTCCAGCTGTATGTTGAGTTGGATGGTTTCTTTCCTTAACTAAGTTGTTGCATTTTCTCAGGTCAGCTGTGACAATGCCAGCCAAGCCAACCAACACCAGCTCCAAACACGGACATGTTTGGAAGAGCGCTGATTATTATCACCATGGCATGGAATTCACTCAGTTAATCAGGTACGGTACCTTTAGCCTCACACTGTACATAATAAATCCACATTTAGATAGCAATTTACATATCTCAGGACTCCCTAATCTAAGCATTTCCTTGAAATGGTCCGATTTTCGCAAGCATAGCCTTGTATTCTGAAAGTTAAAACAGATGCCTGGTTTTTGGCCCCATCTCCCCGGTTTTGATCAAGAGTAGGAAATTAGAAGTACCACCCTTTAAGGAGTTCCAAGATACGGTACAACTAAACAGGCTATTACAAAACTCTACTGGAAAATTTACCTGCACATCAAAATTGTATAAGCAATTTTCATGAATCATAGTGGGTTAATGAGAAATATAGCAGCTTGATTCATTCCCAGATTGCAAAACTAAATTCAATCTTTTGGCTTGAAATGTGAATCAGACTTCTGAGCTTTTCCCTTTTGTTAATAAATTTGCATAAATGTTGTACTTTCTGTTTATAACTGAAGTGCTCTATTTGTACTTCAGCTGTAATTCACTTCAACAAATGCATCCCATTTTAAAATAAATACACAGGTATGGAATCTTCATTCAATCCTCCACACAAAACTGTTCACAACTATGCTCAGCTGCAGGCAATACTTCAAACCCTTTTTTTGTCTTCAATATCATAAAACAGAGATAACACAAATTTAACATCACTTACCTTTATTTGCTTGTAACCTTATGTTTTGTTTACACTTTCATCACTGTTATCAAACACCTCATTCTTCAAACATAAGCATGCTAAGTGTATTAGTACACAGAACAGAATTATGTTGGCACTACCAACTCTATCAAAGAAAGAAGAATTCACAAGGCATGCTTAGCATCTTGTTATACAACACAGATGGTGCCACAGATTCTTAGGTATCATCATGAGTTAATGGATTTATTCTATGCTTTCCTCTGAAGAAAGAAAGTATTTAGTTCTCAGCAGGAAGTTTAGTTTTCAGAAAACCAAGGCTAGAAAAGCCAAATCTGTTGTTAATTGCAGGAGCCACTTTTTTTTAAATATAAATAAATCCTACCTTTTGATAAACCTGAATGACATGTTTCTAAAAGAAATTAAGCCAAAATAATAAATTAACAAAAAATTTTGTACAAAATAAATTGAAAAAGGCATTTAGAACGAAACATGCAGAAAGTCTCATTTCAAATGCACAATTAAATTACACTTCAATACATTCTTGGATTAGGCAGATGATTTAGGGGTTGAAGAGTCAAACTCTTGGCACTGCTACTTTCAATTTTTTTCAGGGAAATATGTCACCAGTATTTATTATGAATTAAAATATGTACTGGTGTCAAAACACACTAAAACTCAAAATCTGCAAGGTCAGGTAAAAATATGGATTTTCTTCATATATTTACCATAGAAAGCAAAAATGAGTAACTCTACTATAATTATATCTTGAGTATCTTCAGAGTTACATTTCTTCCTTTCTTCATAACATTAGGTCAGTCATGTTGTGCCAAAAACTGCCTTAAATATTTAGCTATTTTAGTGGCAGAAGCTGTAACAATTGCCTACACGAGAACATAAGCAGTTCATAACCAAGTAATTCTGATTCCCCATAGAGAATGCTACAATAAATTAACAAGTTTTAAGGTTTAAAAAAATCTATTTAACAGGAAGAAACATAACCATGTCCTTCAGTGGCACTATCCACCTCCTCTGTAGTTTGTACAGCACTGAATATAACGGAGCCCCAACTGCAAGAGATCCTCCAAGTGCAAACTAATCATCTGTAACTGTGCTATTGTGTTACAGCTGCATGTTATTTAATCAGGTCCAGATGGAAGTTAAACTACTGTCAAAAGTGGTGGGGAAAAACTTCTTCAAGAAAACCACACTGCACTGCAGAAGTTAAAACTCTGAGGTAATGATGGAAGTTTGAATGCTGCCTAAGCAACTGAGTAAAAAGTTTACATGTTCACAGTTTGAGTGTCCACATTTAGAACGTCAAATGGAAAATTAAGTAAGGATATTACAAACAAAAGTACAGAAAGAAAGAAGTGCCAAAAGGATGTGGCTGATTAAGACTTCGTTTGACATAAAGCAGATGGCTTAACACTTAAAAAATATTCAAATTAAACTTCTCTCTCTCTCAACATAAAAAGAAGGGGAAAAAACGCAAACCAAATTTCCTACAGCACAGTGTTTCCCAGCAAAGTGTTACCTGGCAGAGAACTGAGCAAATTAAAACATTTATCAAAGGCTAGACTGTCATGTTTTTGTTTTGTACAGAAGCAACTTGTACATTTTTAAAGAAATTCACTCTCTAAACTGAAATCAGCCCTTTGTGCAAAACTGGAGTCTGGCTTAGTATTATTCTGTAGGAATGGGAGACTGCAAAGAGGATACTGAGAGGGAGGCATCTATAGTCATAAAACAGACAGGAAGGAAGTATCTTGCTGGTGACGTGGTATAAGCTTAAAACAAAAGCTAGCAGGCCAAGATCAGAATGATCTTGTCCAAAATACTTCACCTGATAAGGAGTGTACAAAAGCTTGATGATTATCTTAAAGCAAAGACAAACAAGCCCTCAGTTCTGCAAATGCACGTTGTGGAGATCAGTGGTCTGAAGTATGTGGTATGGGAACTGACAGGTTTTAAATACAGAAGGAAAAAATGTGATTTTGCATTTTAGGGTTTGTAGTAACTGATCTAAATCATACATGGATTTGAAACTAGAAGTCCAATTAGAATAAAAACTCTTAGTGCAGGAGCAACACCTGGTGAAGCTAGGCTTTGACTAGACTACCACACCTTCACACCAAACACAGAATCTGCACATGAACTAAAGGCCAAAATAGGAATAAGTTTTTAAAGATTTGACCAGACTACTGCCTAGACTGAAACCCTAATACTGCCTTTATTTTAAGATGGCCTGTGACAGCACTACTGCTAACAGAAGCTTTGTCTCCTGCCCCTACCCTTTCACTTGTGGTATTTATCTTTCTGTGTTGCCAGCAAGGTTAGGCTGGAAACACGGATGGACTGACTGGGAAACACAACCTGAGCTTCTAATGCTATATCAAATATGTAGACTGGGATCCTACTTTATGCTATCTACTGATGGACCATGCAGCCACTGAACAGCTTTTCAACTGAGCTGAAACGTTTCATCTCTGCAGCATTCATACCTCAGACATGAGGCTGAAGAGCACACAAGAAACAGCACAGACCAAACTGTCTCACATTTAATCCTACTTGATAAAAACAATGGCTTCTGTAACCAAAATAGAACTATGAAAAAAAATCATAAGCAACTGTATTTTAAGTTGCAAAACTTAAACCATTAATCAGTGAATGTGGACAAAACCACCTAAGCAACGAGGTATGTCTACCATAAAAAGGAAAAAAACCCAGAAACATTGCACTAGCATTTTAAGAGGCTTACCTTCTTGTTAGTTTTGAAGTGAGTTTACTAAAGAGATTGGTGGAGCCCCTGGTGCGGGTCTGTGAGAGCGGCGTGGCCTCGTGGGACAGGCTGGGCGAGGCAGGCGGGCCGTTGTAGGTGGCGGTGCGGCGCTCCCGGAGCTGCCCGTGGAACGTGCTCCGGCTGGCTGTTCCTCTGGGGAAACGAATACGGTCAGGGGTGGTCGCACTGCTAATGCTGTGAGTTGAAGCAACGGGAGTTCTCTGATCGGGAATAGTGCTAGGGCAGAAAACAAAGAAAAACAACGCTAGAACGCCTTCACACAGGCACTGCGGCTCAGCAGGAAACACAAAACACTACGTTCTACAGTAAAGCATAAGCAGACACTTTTATATAGGCCAGGGTTGGAAATACCAACATTATAACAGCACTGTATGGAATCAAAACTTGTAAGAAGTTAGGATTAAGAGGCTGCCGAAACAGAAACCTACATAGGCAGAAAAATGCAACAGGAGTATCCTGGAAAAGACCAGATAAACCAGGCCTACAATGTTTCAGAGAAGACTGATAAAAGAATAGACCAGTAAAGTTTGCTCCCAGGAAAGAGAATAGATAACTTTAATGTCTCTCCCTCCACATTCTGTACATACATCTTTGAAAGTCTTGCTAATTTGAAAGTATCCTACACAAAATTGTCTACAAGCGAACCGCTCCAAGTAGTGAAGTCCTTCAGGATACACAGTTAAAGTCTCCCACAAACTTTGACAATAGGGAATGTCCAATACTCCTAACAATAGGAAAAAAATTAAGGTTCACTATTGCAGGATTATGTCACAGACAGCCTGACACACCACAAGACAAATGTAAACAAGACTAAAAAAATGAGGAAACACACATCTTGTGGGCAAAATATACTAGAACAATCTAGGACTAAAATTCCACAGCACAAAGTTAAGAAGCAGTGGGTATAAGTTAGTGTCACAACGATTTCTGGTTCTTACATAGGCCTGAAGTTATCTGCGCCATTGTCTATTGGAGGCAACATCATCTTCGTGTGCACAGAGGCTGACATGGACATCGACTTCTGATGTCGCAGCCGAACACTGGAGAAGGATGTGGTACAAACTGAAGCAGGGCTAGCTGCGTAAGCGAACATTTCTGTCAGGCTGCGAGGGGGTTTGGGTTCAGGCAGAGGCAGAAAGAAGAGCATGATGGACCAACAACAAACTACTGCATAGAAAAAAAAAGCAAACTTTTCCTTCTATTAACTGGTTTATCAAAGAACACGAACTCTAATAGCCCTCCTCTTCTATGTAAACAGCAGTAACTACCCTACACTCCCCTTAAAAAGCATCCTTACTTACATGGCACTGCACATCTAGGAGTGACCATGCTCTTACCATTACCATTAGTTTGCAGTGATACCCTCCTTGATGTACAGAACCTGAATAACTCAGAATTCTAAGCCACAGCTCTAGGATAATGCACTGACATAACCTGTATTGCTCTTAACAGTAAATAATGCATTAAAACCCCCACCAAATGCACTTTCCGAAAGACTCATGACAGCTCCATTACTACAGTGAAATCCTTTGTTTTCAGAATGTATCCGTGCTAAAGGAAATTAGTGAAAGTTGGGCAAGCTGTCAAATCTACATCGGATAACTGAGGGACTTCACAGGTACAATCGAAACGAAAAATACCATTATCTTTAACCACTCCAGAGAGGCCAAAAGAGAAAGGCTGCTAATAATGAACCTGTACGTGTAGTAGGCACTGAACACGTTTGCTGTTCCCTGAAGAAAGAGGAATGACTGTTGAAGAGCATCTTGTATTGCTTGATCATGAACATTAAATTCTCCAAATTACCATTCATTCAGGCTTTGAAGGAAAGCACAGAGCGCTGTCTTAGAAGAATGGTCAGTAAGCTGCCAGCTGTATAATATGTTCAAGTAGGAGCATTAAATTTGTTTCTTTCTTTAGGCCAAAACACTCTTAGCAGCCTTCACATTATCTAGTAATGATAAGGATAGGAGAAGAGTGAGAAGCCACAAGGTGTTTTGGGCCTTCCAGTCTACACCACCATGTCATTCATCTGAAGTTTGCTCTAAAAGTAAGACAACTGTAATTCAGAAATATTGCAAGAGGTTAAGAAATCAGTAATTCTCAGTGACAGTTTCATGACACTGCATGTTCACTTCCAAGTTACTTCATAGTTACACACACAAACTCAAGTCCTGTTACCAAATTCTGGTACATCAGACTTTGGAGAGGAGAATGCTAGTGCAGCTACGAGTGCCAGCTTACCCACTTTTCAAGTTCAGCTCCCAAAGCACCAGTACAAAACACCACACAGCTCAGACATCTGAACTGCCGGCTAAAATGGTTAGCAAAATATACTTGGTTTTGGTTTGTTTTTAACTTTTCAGCATCTGGGAAACTTCACCTGAGTCACGCATTCATCTCAACAATGCTGAAGCCATCAGGATGACAACTACAAGCACGACTTACAATGAAGCCTTCAACACAGGCCCAGCATTTACATTACCCCAGGGTATTTAGAAATTGCAAGAAAATGAACATTCATCTCAAAACTAATACCCTGAAGTCAAGTAGTTGGTCACTAGCCTCTCAAGCTCTTCCAGCTCCTTTCCTCTATATTTGCTGCAAAAGATAAAGAATCTAGTTTTACGACACAAGACCCAAGTTTTTAGTCACCTTCCTCTAAATATGTGACATCTAAAGGTGTCAATAAGGGACCTTGTCTTCTTCTGACGCTTTGCTAGAAATCAGCTTCCTTGGATTACTAGCCTGGGAACACAGAAACAGTGAACTAACAATCACCAATTAGTGCCAAGGCTTATTAAAAATCTGAAGCTGTTGTAAATCATTTGTGTTACAAATGATTTAAAGCAATTGCCTGTCATTATGAAGAGTGTTTCATGAGTCCCCAAGTGCATTAATTAATGCTCAGGCTTTGGAGGAAAGCCAACAGAGTTGTCTCCAGCAGAATGCCTGTGTCAGACAATGTGTTAAAGTAGAGATGGGAGACTTAGAACTCTTTGTTTCTACCAGTCTGGGTCTTCAAGACTACTTTCTCCAACATCAGATCTACTGACTATTGATTCTTTAAAGTTTTCATACTTTCAGAAACAGTGCCTTCTCAGAATTCAATGTGGAAGATAGAAGCAGAACAAGCAATGTTTTAACACTTTCTCTACAGAAAAAATAGAGATTATAAATGTGTGTATCTTGCCTTTTAGGGTAAGTCTCCTGTTTTCACTGGGTCACAGTCAGTATCTGACTAGCTATGGAAAATCTAAAATCCAATCTGTAACAAATCATTTACAGCAATTACTCCTGCCTGTAACATTTGCCACCAATAGACATTTCAAAAGCACAGAAGTAATTCTTAACGAAACCTTGGATATGTACAAAGCCCAGGCTGAACTTCAGATCTTGCTTTACAGAAGAAAAAAAGAACAAGTTTCTAGAGCTATTTTCTGCCAAGCTGAGAGTACAATAACATTAAAGATTAATTCTGAAGAGCCAGTCCCATCAATAGCCGTGTTGATTTTTCCTGCATTAAAGGTCCCTGCATTTCATGTGACCAGTCAATGCTTTACCCAGATACAGCAACAAAATACATTCAGATGTAAATTCTGAATTTTGTGCCAAATCACAGTAATTATGAAACTGTGCCAAAATGAACATGCAGTTTAGTATTGAAGCATTTCAGACAATGACAAGTCTCCAACTGTAATACAATTAGCAATGCATTTTCATTACCTTTTATCTTTTTAACCCTCCATAAAGAGTAATGAATGCAGTAATCAAAAAATACATGGTAAAAGCTATGAAGCCATTTTTTACCTGACTATGAAAATATAAATTCTCAGCCACTTCAAATGACCCAAATAAAGCTAGTTTGTTGAAAAAGCAAATGATGTTTAAATAGAATATTGACAATAAAAGGTAAATTACACAAGGATAGCCAATTATGAATATAAAACACAACTAATATAGTTGTCAAGTGCTACTCAATCTTAACTTTGAGATTAAGGTCTACATGTGACAAACCATAAAAACATCAGTTTGCTGAGAAACTCAAAGCTGGGGAAATAAAATTGCTTCAAAAAATAGCTTTTGATGAGTATGAACTTACTCCCAAATTAAGGGAACATGTAAGTCTCAAGCATTCCTAATAAACAATATATAGTAACTTTTAAAAATGTAATAGAGAAATTGTTGACAAGATATTGCAAAGATATTAGCTTAAGGATGAACAAAAATTGTAATAAACCAAGTAATCAAGTACTAAAAAATTATTGAAACTATTATGGACAGAAAGATTCATTTTTTTCAAAGAGTGTTTTGATAGAAAAAAACAATTAACATATCAAACCAGAGAAAGGATGGTGAGCTTTAGCCTGAACAGCCTGGTAACATCAACAAAGAGTAACCAGTGAAGGCTGAGACAGACACACTAAGAGACAGTACCAAATAGCTGTGCTGTGCTTCACAAGACAGGTGACTGCAGGCCCAGCTGGCCAACTACACTTTTGGCAGTCTTCAGACTTACACTTGACACTTTCCTTAATCACTTTCCATTTGCAGAAAGCTTGGAGGAAGAGACAGGGTCAAAATCATGTTCTTTATCCCTAGGCTCCAGGAATCGAACAGGGAACACACAGGTTTTCCACTCAACACCACAATTTCACCACTCTTCCTCGTCAACTGCCAAAAGGTGTGGAGGGGGAAATTTTGTGCAAAAAATGGCAGATCTTCCACCAACTTCAACACAAGTTAGAAAATAGGTATTTTCTTCCCACCCTCTACAAAATATCATACAACTAGGAAGAGGTGGAGAAAATTGGGAAGAATAGGAGAGGGGTACACATTCCATTAAGTACCAGCTATCTGGGTGCTCTCCTGGCAAGGGTTAACTACTTAATTGTTACCAGCTTTTGACAGCAGTAAAATTCTGAGAAGAAGGGCTGGAACTTAAAATACCTCAGCCAGCCAGGCAATTTGGTGGTATTCCTCCCAACTGCTACTGTATACCTGATATCTGTGTTCACTATTACGTTATTTCTGACAGCTCTTCTCAGTCTTCACGGGATGGCAGTAGATGTGACCACAGTGCCAACACATACAGTGGTTAGCTCCAGTTCCATTGCATGCCCTAGTCAGGCTTTCAGTAAAGTAAAGAAATTTGTTATTTCTCTGACTGTTTTCTCTTGGAATATGGAGATACCCTGAGGAAGGAAGCAGCTGAGTTCTGTAAATCCTGGGAAACAATTAGACTGTCAGAGTATCAGCAAGAAACACTATTAGTCCAAGACAATGGCCTATTACTATTTCATCTTTGCTCAGAAAAAATTACCTTCTCCCTGAGACTTTGCAGCAGAAATGGTATTTCAAATAATCCAAATGAAGCAGAGTTTAAAGTGAAATGTAAAAAGAGAATGGCTCAAGAGAGATGGACTTTGCAGTCTGACACTAAGCAAGGCTCTTCTGCAAGCATATGCTGTTTGGCCACAGGAGTTCACAACAGATTTAAGATGAAAGCTGCTACAAATATTGCGTGTATTTAACCAGGAATGAGGAACTTCTTTTTACATTCTAAGTATAAAGACTAAATAGAGGAAATAAACCCCAAACCCCAACATACTTACAAGTGCTCCATAACCAAAGATCTGTACTCACCTTTCATTAAGAATTACATTAGAATATCACTTATTTTTAAATTAGGCATTACAATTTTTTGAAAAGGTGAAGACAAGGGACATACACCATAGGAAGACATTTCATATACCTGTTCTCCTTGCCATTTTGTATCACTGAATGCCTATCAGCAGTGGTTCTTTCACTACAAACATATGTGTTGCGCCGTGTCATTGCTCCAGGGGTAGTATTATTCTACAATTAAAAAACATAGGTTTGTTATTCCCCACAAAAGGCTTTTCTGAGGTTGTCTGCATGTAATTGAAGGCTTTTTACTTAATGCTAGTTCTACACAGTTCTAAAACTTACGATAATTAAATAAATTAATCTACAAACTCCATCTAGGATTTTTAAGGAATAATGAAATCAGAAAACATAATTCCATCAAGTTATTATTGTATTTCGTATTGATGGCTCAGAATTAACATTCCTTAAAGTTTTTAATTACAAACGTTCTTAATTACAAATTCTCAGCATATACAGCATTCTTCTACATCTGGACAGCCTGTGTCTTTATAGCCTATTTTTGAAATACTTTACCACTTGTAGCTTGGAGAACTTTCCTTTAAGATAAAATCATACCCTTAAACAAGATAGGAAAAGCAAAGACTTAACAAACAAATGTGGTAAAATTCAGTGGGAAGGTAAACATGGACTTTTAAATATTAAGATACTATGAAACACTAGACAAGTTTTAAAAACAGGGAAGAATAAGAGACAAATTGCAGAGAATTTTAGTAAGACATTTTTAAAAATACACATTTAAATACAAGTATAATACATTGAGGACAAGAGAACCAGGGGAACTTAAACTACAGACCTTATTTTAGAGGGAAGAAAAGAAATAGAATTACTTTGCCTCTGTCTTTACAGAGAAAGAGGGTGGAGATATGCCCAAGTTGGCGGTCAATTTTCCAGGAACGACTGAGAAGCTATAGGTAATTCACAGATAACAGAATTACAAAAAGTTAGATGCAATTACTGTAGGAAAAGCATGGTGGTCCAGACAAACATGCACCCCCAGGTCGTAGAGGAAGTAAAAGCTGGCAAGCCTTTGTATTTTTTCTCCCCACCCCAAGAACAAAACACAGGAAACTGCAAATGGTTGGAAAAGTGGAAAAAAACCTTTAAAAGTTTTCTTTAAAGAAAAGGATCACGGGGCAAAGCAGGAAGCAAAAACGGCTATTAACTTCAAACATCACTGCTGGGGAAAGTCTTGGAGGAGGCCAGCATAAGGGAATGACTGGTNNNNTTGGAGGAGGCCAGCATAATGGAATGACTGGTCAGCACCTGGATAAGCACATATTGAGTAAGGAGGGCCACTAAGAATCAGGCAGGGGACTTCATGCTCAACTAACCTTTTGGAGTTCTTTGAAGAATTATGCTAGGGCGGACAAGGGAAACTCAGCAGATTTTAAAAATAGCATTAAGAAAAGGTTTCGCATAAACGGTCACAGGAGAGAGTCATGGCAAGAAGGATTAAAAAAAAGAAAGGAAAAACTAGTTCAAGCACAAAAGCAGAGTAGCCAAACCTTTCTCGTTTCCGAACCTGAAATAAA
>VYZT01007662.1:311221-354465 GCA_013400735.1 Pomatostomus ruficeps | reverse complement strand
AATAACTAGCAACAGCTCCTCCAGTGCCTTAAGGCAAAATATCTGCTATCCAGGGAGTCTCAAGCAACACATTCCCTGAGCTGCATCTTTAACCATGAAGCCATCTTGTCCGAGACCGCTGACCTATTTGTTACACATCTTTTTATGTGAATGTACAAATTAAAATGCAGCAGAGAAGTGCACAACCTCCTGGTGTTAGTGCAAAGACAAAGAGTATTTTAGATCAGCAGAACAATTAATTAAATTGTAAGATGCATGCAGCTGTCTGAAGGGTTCTCAAGTATTCTTCACTGGATATTCCTTAGGGATAAGCATGTGCCAAGCATCAGCACAAGTCTTCCTGGCCCTTTCCTTGAACATTATTCCTTACACATCCCTTGTCTTCCTATATGTTTATTTATTTAAAAAAAACACCCACCACTGATTCTTCTACTTTCCTCTGACATTTATAGCTGTACAGACTCCCCTCTCTTTACTAAGCTTGCCAGCAATAAAAGCTGAGCATCTAAGGTGAGGTTTTGACCTCTTGGGAGGTCACACGGTGCAGGACACTTTGTGGAGGCCTCACAAACCAATGGTACAGTGAAATATTGCTTATTAGTATTTGCAGATCATTTTGTTCTGTGTTCTGAACGTACTAGAGGATGAAGCACCTAAAATACCCAACACTGGTCTTCTGGTGGGAAATAAGAACAATAATCAGTGGCTTCCTTCTTTCCACCTGCTCCCTTTGAACATGAAATACAGGTTTCTCTTGAGAAGACACCACATAACATTGCAATGTATTGTCATGTTGCACACCTGGAAAGACAAAACTGCAGTCTCTGTGCTGGACCAGACTTTTAAGACTATGCATTTTCAGGTTTGGGAGTGGACAAATTGTGGTATTCATATCTGAAATTAGAGGACTGCAAGGACACGCTTTCCCAGCTCATTCTGAAATGCAAAGATGGAAGCATCAGTATACATTTTTTCCTGTTTGGCTCAGATTTCAGAGGTCAGGAGAAGAGATTTAAGCACTTCAAGGCTTCAGATTTCAGTTTTAGCAAGAATAGTCTTGGTACTGGGGCCTTTACACTTTCTAGTGTATGAGCTTTCACGATTCACCAAGGAAGCTCTTCAGCTGTGACTTTTTTGTTCAGCCAATCTACAGGCTGTTAATCTCTGGGCATGACTAAATAGCACAGGTGCACAGCACTGGAAAATGGTGTCAACAGCACCCCACTCCCTAATGGAATGAACACCCCTAGGGTCAGGGTTAGCTGCCTAAGTTCATCCTCATGGCATCGTCTGCCTTCTTTGCAGGAGGAGCTGACACAGCAAAAGCACATGTTGAGACTTGTGAGCACATGCACAAGGTCCAGTCACAGCACAAGGGATCAATTTCTGGTACCGAGTCCTCCTCTGTTCCTAGAGAGAGTCCTGTGTGCACTGCTCAGGCAGGCTATTTTCCCATTAAGAGACATCAAGGCAAGGACTGATGAAAAACTCTCAAAAAAAAGCTTCTGGCTTAGAATAGTGAACCAAGCTATTTACTTAAGAACACTAGTATGGTATTTGGTCCTGGATGATTTTCCAAACGTACCACCTATTCTCCTTTTCCAGTTTTCTTAAAACTATTTTAAGGATCCTGGGGCAGCTTTATTACAACACTGAGGAAAAATCCAAAGCTCTAAGAAATAAACAAGGAATTATTAAAACACAGATATACCAGTTCCTGATAACTATCCAATGTCTGTAGCAGGTTTTCATTACTAATCTGGTATTTGCCCAAATAGCTTGAAGATTTTTGATGTGTACTTGTTCAGCTTGCAGAACTATTTGGTTTACAAGACTTTAAACACTCTGTCAACTTTAGAAGTACACCTTGGAGCCCCTCACCCCAGTCCCAGACTTAGCTATCTGCCCTACAAGCACAACTCTTATCCTTAAGTGAAGGCTCATAAGCTTTGTTATTTAGTAAGAGTAGCACACAACTGACTAAGGGTCTCCATCCAGCAAGGACTGGTTCCACTGCTTTTGCTGTACTGCCAAAATTATTGTTTTTATAGAGTATTCTTCCATCTCTTCACTGTTTTTCCATCATGTTACAGATTTTAGGACTTCAGTGCTCAGTAAAACAGAAACTCTCTTCACCGTAAACTTTTTTCAACCTCAGGACAACATGGTAACTCCAATAATTTTTTTCCTTCTAGACGCGTGCCAACACTGTAAGAAACAGAATTCCCTATTCAGTTGCAGGAAAGGAGTAAAAAGTCAGTGCTTCCTTTCATCCCCAACAATGAGAAAGCCAAAGACTCATCTTCATCAGGGAAGAAAGGGAAAGAAAAGAAAAGAGTTTGCACTGTGTGGTGTGAAGAGCTATAAACAGACACCATTTTAAGCACTAATTACAAAGTGACAACATAAGTCTGATTCCATGTTCACCACCTGGTATCACTGCTTGTAAAAGATCAGATGGATCAGTTGCACACTGAGTCAGGGAGGCATCATATGGTTATGAGCTGAAATTTTATTTCAGGGACAGTAGTAAGAAATTTGGAATAAGGAATAAATCCCCAGTATTTGGGAGCGGCAGAGAATAGCAGATGAAAAGTACTGAATGTAAAGTATGTTGTAACTGTGACATAAGTCTTTTGAATAAGGCACCGTACAATACCAAGTGAAGTCCAATGTAGGATAAAACTGATTTGATTATCCTACCATTCTGAGATTCAATAGCTAAGAACTGTCATATAAGAAAAAAACAAATCTGAATGGTTTCTGGAGTGATCACGAACAAAGGGAAAGTGTGGGGGACCACAAAAATCAAAAAAGGGTCCCCCAAAATCCTGAGTTCTTGTTCACATTTATGAATAACAGCTGCTACAGTAGAAGATGTGATTTTCCAAAGAAACTCATGGGCTGATATCCTCGAGCCAAGTCCCTACTAGCCACTGAGCCAACTGACAATACAGGGCCAATAAAGTAAAACAAGTGTCATTTCACTTCTTTTGCTTCAGACTATCAAAAAGCTGCAGCTCAGGAAGTTCTATTCTCATTTGTTGTAAGTAATGGTGCTGAGTATTATGACCAAATAAGTATGACAGCTTTGTGGGATAAGTTAAAAAAAAAATCACTCTGTTCCAAATTGAACAAATTGAATAAAAGACTGAGAATATTTTTCTTCTGAAAAGAAGGAAGTTTTTCAATACGAAATCCCAAAGTTCTAGAAATTAAATGTTACAAGACTGAAGCATTATTATGTGAAAACAGATTTCCAACTTTGCCTTTGAGGGAGGGACCACAGAGAACACAAGTTAAAGCCAAAGTGAACAAAGGATTTTCTTTTGGCACACTGCCTATTGCTAAACCATGTACATTCACTACTCTTGCTCCTTTGTATGGTTTTTCTTGTTGTTGTTGTGGTTTAGAGGCAGGTGGGCGAAGCCCACAAGGACAAAAGCCAGGCACATTGCTTTTGAATACAAGCTGAAATATACCTTTGAAGAGTTTTTAGAACTACATTTCTTTGATAATTTTAACAACATAACTATGACTTAAAATAGCATGTTTGGGGACAAAGGTTAGGTGGCTCCTTTATACACATGAAACTATAAAAGAGGGTAACAAAAATAGAGATTTCAGTCTTCTGTACAGAGGCCACAGAGGAGTAGTTGTGATATCAGGAGTAACGTAACTACCTTTTTTTTTTTCATTCTACCTTTTTTTAATACCCAAATTATGTCTGTTTACTAAGAGCTACTAATGCTAATTATGAATACTGACTACTTCAAGACTATTAAGAGGTAACTTGAATAGCTGACATTGCAAGGGAAGAAACACCTACATTTACTCTTGATAAATGAAAAGTAAAATCAGCACCACTGATGAATCACAGGTTTAACACTTTTTTATGCCTCAAAAAAATAATGGCTTTGATAAATAAATGTTTTTACTTACACTAGGGACAGCTGAACTTTTCTTACGTTCAGGAATATCAGCCTTGTTGGGATTGCTGGCATTTCCAAGCATTGGGCTAGCTGGTGCAATTCCTCTTCCTGCAACAGCACTACTGCTGGATTTTCTTGACTGAATTCCTTCCTCTTTGAGGTCACTGTCTGTAGTACTAGTCTGGCTTCTTTTGGGATATGCCACTACTGAGGGGATGGATGGTCCAGCTTAAAAAACAAACAAAAGAAACAGGAAAAGGATTTTTCTTTTCAATTCAGTACCTATTTTTCATCACAATGGAAATGTATTCACATATGAGCCAACATAGCTAACACTGGGAATCAGAGTTGCAAAAAGGTAATTAAATTATTGAAATGGATGTATTTCAGGAGACAGTAAAATATCATGAAAAACAAAAACCTTGCAAGGTGAAGATACTACTTGAATTCTATGAAAGTTTCATGAATTTCATGAAGGTTTCTAGTTTGGCTTGCTAGGAGAAACTCTTTAGAGTCATCTTAAAGACACTTAACAAGCAACTGACTCATTCAAACCAGATCATCCCTCACTAGCACAATGCTGCCATACACTGTTCAAGCCAATTTCCCAGACAGGTACCTGGTGACACAACCCTGGTGCACCAGCAGCACTGATGGCTGTTGTTCTGTGCTCCTCCAACAGCCAGAAATGGCAGTGGTTCACCACCAGCCTCCCCACAGGTGCCAGGAACAGACAACTGCTCCCAACACCTGGGAATGAGGAAGCCCATTCAACAGCCCCAAGCTCCCTCTTGCTACAACAAGTTCCTGGACAATGGGCAAAGCCTGTGGGTGTGTCAGGATTGTGTTTTCTGACATTGCACTTACACCTCTGAAGGGGATACATCAAGTTACATCAACTTCTTAGTTAAGTGTTTTAATAAGAATTAATCAAAAAGTGTATGTATATATACAGACATAAAAAATACATATAAACACATAAACATATAAATATATAATATGTAGCTAAAACACATTTTAAAAGTATCAAACCCCCCAATAATTAGCACCCCAGAAGACTGCCCAAGGAAAGCAACCTCTGAATGCACTTGAAGTATTTTAATGTAGGCCTAAACTGGGATTTCTTTCATGAGTTAAGTGTCTGAGCAGGAGGATGTTTAGGACATTTAGAAAATTGTAATCTACTATATTTCACTCTCATTATGCAGAAGAGTTGTAAGTTTGTCAGAGTCATTGTCCTTTAGAAATTGGATTCCTGCAGGACAACCAAGTGACACTACCCACAGGAAACAGGAAACCAGAAATATTGGCAAACTGACATTTCTTCAAGTTTTAGACACAAGCTGACCTACTAGTGTCAAAAGAAAACAAAAGCTGAACAGACATACAAGAGCATGGGGGAGGAGTGCTGTGCTTTTCATGAAAAAGGGGGTTGCAACATTCTCTTCAATTTGTGTAACAAGACTTTGCCAGCACAGTCAGGAATGTAAGGCAGAACAAGAGAATTCAGTTGGTGTATTCAGCATTCCTCTAAAAGCTCTTTTGAAGGCTTTATGACAAAACCAATTAAAAAAATCTGTTATTCACTAAAATATTTAACCACCATGCTGTGAACTACGCTGCTGTCATCCTCCTTACACTTGGAGGATGGAGACAAATCCAGAACCGAGCAGAACTGGAAGTGACTGTATTCTGCAACACTGAAAATGAGAAATGCTCACCGTGATCACTGTACCGCCGCTGTTTCTGGCTAGAAGATATGCTTCTCTGAACTTTGTGATGAGGAGATTGTCCAGTGCTATTATTAAGATCACTACTTGGCCTAACTTTGGCAAGTGAAAGATTGCTGCTGGAGCTTGAATCACTTGCATCCAACTACAATACAAATGAGAGTATTAAAACAAGGAGTTCAGACAAAACAAATTAAAACATCCACCACATTTTGGGAGCAGGAACAGGGAGGCAGAAGATGGCTCTGCTACATGGGAAATTAGTGATGGCATGGGCACTTGCTCAGAGCTCCCACCTTCTTTGAGGTTGTTGTACAACTGTCTTAGGTAAAACTCAGTGGAATTTGCAGCTCCTCAAAGGATAATCAGTAAAGAAAATCCCTTTGTTCTTTCAGAACTCTTCCCTCAGAGTTCTCCAAGATTTTAACAGGAAAAAGAGGATACACTTTGTAGAGGCCACCATACCAATTCCTCCAGCAGAGGAACCAAGAGCAGCTTACTGATGCTGACTCCACTCAGCATCATATGGAAAGGTAATCTACAATGCAAAAACTTTTTCAGGTTGGTCAGTCCTGCTCCTTGGTTCTCTTAAAAAGAGTTACAGCTGGCACATTCACACTTGAGCTCCTAAACTATCCAGGACAGTAACTGCATACAAAATCCTTCAGAGGAGTAACTGCTGAGCAAACAGGTCAGTTCTGGAGAGCCCAAAGGCAAGAGTTTACTGGCTCAAAATCAGGTGAGAACAAATCTGCATCATTTGGACTGCTGATGACTAGAACAACATGACTTTAACTGCAATGGATTTTTGTGCAGGAATGCAACGCCTATAGTAACTGACTTAATTTTTGCTTCTAACTTTGCTAAGGACACTATCTGTTCTGCTTCATTGCAGTTTTAAGAATAGTACTTACCTCTGACGACTTCCTTCCTAGCAATAAGTATGTAGCTGTGATTTCATCATACTTCATTTTACTAAGGGATTCTTGAATTTCTTCTTGAGAATATCCCATTCCTACCATAATATCTAAAACCAAACAGACATTCTGTAAGTAACGGAAATTCTGATGTTCTGGCTGGCTGAGAGTTTGAGAAAGGATGGAACATGTAAAGCATTAGAACAGAATTATTAATTTTGAGAATATAAACCTGATCAAGTACAGTTTTAAAGGATTAATTACTTTTTCCAAATGGCAAACAAATACAAAGTGGTGGTGGAGGAAAAAACCTCTCCCACATCATGCAAATTGTATCATACTCTGGAAAGTACTCTATTACCTATTCTTTTCTGGTCCGAGATGTCTAGTTCTGGTTCAACAAAAGGTTTCAGTTCATCCTCCTCATGCCCTGCATTGATCCACCTGTCCTTCATAATTTGCTATGAAAAAAAAAAAGTTTTGTTAGTACAGTACACTTACCAGTAAAGAAAACAAGCTGTGGGAAGAACAACTTCTTTATGTAACAAACGCTAAGGTCTTTCCTAGTTTTTACTTTCCAGAACATTCCCAGTACCTATTCAGTTTTGCTTTGCTCCAGTGAGGAGAATCAACTATGCACATCAAGCCAAGCTGCTCCCCAGTCAGCTGTATTCCAGCTCACAGCTGAGGGCCAAAAGCCTGCACTGCAGACCAGGAGCAGTGTGACAACTTTGATATATCTTGGAATTCCAAGCTCCACTAACAGAAGGCCATGGAAGCCCTGTTTTGGCCTTTTCTCCTCCAGATGGTACAAAAGGCAGGCAAAAGGCAACTACAGCAGCCAGGACCTCCAGTTCACAACTGAAAATGTGGAAAACAATGTGGTGGATCATCCACTAACGCAGGAATCCACAAACTAACCACCAAGAAAAGTTAAATAACCTAGGAAGCGTAGTGACACATTGATTTAGAAAGTAAGTGGAGCCAGGTGTGTTACAACTCCAGTAAACAATATCTTTAAAAAGAGTAATGTGCTTTTGTTAACAATCCCACCTCCAGAGCCCACTCCCAATATGCACAGGAACAGGATGGCAATAATAAGTTACATCTCAAAAATGCAGTTAGCAAAATTTAATGTCTAGCTTTCTGATGCACCTTATTTGTGCCATTACCTCTAGAGTGCCTCTTTTTGTTGGGTTTAGCACCAGGAAGCGTTTGAGGAGGTTTTCACAGTCTGTGGACATGTAGAAAGGAATCCTGTATTTCCCCCTTAGCACTCTTTCTCTAAGTTCCTTGGTAACAGAACAAGAACAGACAGTAAGTTGTAAGCAGCAAGTCACTTAAAATATTAGATAAAATATTAGATAAACATGGCCAATATATTCTACAAAAAGCTACCTTTAAGTTCTGTCCATCGAAAGGAAGAGATCCACTCACGAGAGTATAAAGAATAACACCTAAACTCCAAACATCTACTTCAGGTCCATCATATTTCTTCCCTTGAAAGAGCTCTGGAGCAGCATATGGTGGGCTGCCACAAAAGGTGTCCAGTTTATTTCCGACTGTAAACTCATTGCTAAAACCAAAGTCAGCTATTTTAATGTTCATATCTGCATCTAGCAATAGATTTTCAGCCTGGAAGAGAAAGAATGGTTTGTAAGATGAATAAAATATTTGATTTAGAATGCTATTGGTAACTTTTACTCATTCTTAAAAGGCAAGAAGCTGAAATACCTGTTAACATTCCCTTCCTTGCAAGGTCTTTAGGTATGCTTTAGTCAATCATTAGCATATCCTGTTTTAAAAATCTCTGTACAATGGTTTCAGACTGTTGGAGCTGTTACACTACCTGAAAACTTATTACTCCCTGTTTGCTTTCTCCACAGAAATGCATCTTACGTTTTTACCTATTCAGATGAAAATAAGATACAGTTTCACCATCCATACTTGACAGCATGTGGTATTCTTGCAGCAGTTTGGTAATAAATGTAACCCTTAAACTGTTTTCAAGTGGGTTTTTTTTGGTGGTGGTATTGTTTTTTGCTTTTTTAAGTTACAAAGCTACAACAAGTTGAACAAATTAAGTAGCAACACTATTAATATAAAAGGCACAGTTTAAAGAATAAATATGCTGTTTCATGCCAAGCTACAAAGAAGTGATACTTCAGTTTCATTATCATTACTGGTAATTCATTCTGTTCAACATCAACTCTTGTCATATCTCTATCAAACTACCACTTCAAAAAAAAAATATTTCTCAGCTAACGCTGACCTGCATCAGATCTGAATGTGACCACTGGGTGAGAGGTTATCTTTCAGCAGCTATTAAATGCCGGTATTTAAAAGCCTTATAAATTGTCTTCCTTTTATTTAAAATGATTCTAAGCTGCAAATATTTCTCAAAACTTGCTATAACACATATAAATAAATAAATAAATCAGAAAGCTCAGTATAAACTGCATTTTATACACAATAAAGATCACACCCACAGGTACAGAAACTGACACACATACTCTGCACCCACTTTTTCCTACTCACCTTGAGATCTCTATGAACAATATGCTTTTGATGGCAATACTGCACTGCAGATACTATCTGGATAGAAAACAAGCCAAATTATGTAAGTGACATCTCAAAGAAGCCGGAGCTTTAATCAAAGATTTCAACATGTATTACTGAAGTTGACATGAAGTTATCCAGTCAGAGCTACATAACCAACTCCTACAGTGACCAGCGTATTTGGGGAAAGCTGCTGAATAACTTCAATGTTATTTGATCTATTTAGTTTCTCCTATACTTGAACGAGGATTTTGTTTTTCCTGTGTGGCTAATTATAGACCAGTAGAAGCAATGACTTTCAGAAAGGTTACTGAAGTATTTCCATTCCAATACTGTATACAGCTATAAAAGCTCTCCCCCTAGGCTGAGGTTTTCCAGGCCCTCTCCAAAGGTGATTTTTCATGCCATGCCAGAGAGAAAAGGGTAAGAAATGGGCTTTAGTTACTTGAGAAACTACTGGGAAACAGCCTGTTTGTCAAAACCTATGCAATGAGAAGCAACTATGCATCTGACAGAGATCTGCTGTCTCAGTGCATATGGTTTAGTGTATTTTGTATATACCATAGCAAGCTCAATAGAAAAACTCTCTTATGTCTCTCAAGTGTAATGGAATAATTTCTTCCATCATAATTTCCAAATATCATAAAGCTTTTCCTGCTTTGTACAGCAAACCATATAAGATATTTACACAGTGCAGTGTCCTAGTACATTGCTTCTTAGAGTCATAAGCATTGCTGCAGAACTTCACATGTATAGAAAAGCTGGATAAAATATTATTCTTACATGATCACAAATGCAGTCAAATGGATTTTGTCATGCATGCATGGTCAGAATTGAGGCAGATGTTATGATTTCTTAAAGTAAGCGGAATTTCACATTAAAATAGTAACTACATTTAAATAAACATATTTTCTGTCTTCATTCAAGAATAAGAAGACTTCCCTGGCAGAAAGATGAGAAAGCATTACTGTTACAAGAAAATAACTCAGATCACCATTTTAGTGTAAGGATCCTCCTGTACTGATAAGGAGCAAGGGTTCTCTCCCTCAGTATTTAGAGCATATGAAAGTTATTGGTAGGTTAGTGGAAGGCCAAATAACTGATGCACCAGTAAGTTTTGTATTTGAAACATAAGCACCAAAGTGATCTTTGTGCCCTGTATTATTGAATCATTCACATGCAAAATGCCACCTTAGAAACCAGTCAGACTATGGAAAGTTGAAGTACTATTTCCATTCCCTACACCTTCACTCTGGTTTTGCTTGTTCCTTTATGTACTGGTTCCCTCTTTCAGACTCCAAGTTCAGCTTTTTACTGTTACCGAAACTGCCAAAGTGCTGCCACTGCCACCACTTGCCCCATCCTTTCGGTCTCCCTTCCTTTTCTCTCTGCTACCATTACCTCAGCGCCAGTCACAAGCTCACTCTGCAGGGGCTTCCAATGCTGCCAGCATGACAAACACCTCAGGCTTTATTCAGGATTGCAGAGACACAGCCCTATTACCACTCACTCCTGAACTGCTTTATTGTGACTGCCTAAGAGTGGGAGGCAGATGATCAATCAGTAGTTTCCTTTGGAGATGCCTTTGAACTCCTCTGCATTGCAACAGGATGGCAGAGAGACTGCAGAAGTGAGTCCCATCCACATGAAGTGAAATAATGCAATGTGTAGGACATTAATAATTGAAGAAAAGCAGTCATAACTGAATGAAAAATAGCACAAAGCATGGCTGCACCAGACGGAAACCCTTGTCTTCCACCTTCCATCACTGTTTCCATTGACAGCTCCCTCACTCCTAATCTTCTTGTGTGAGGAATTTTTTGACACTTGGCAGGTGAGGAGAAGAGGGGAAAAACCCTCTGAGCTTTTTGCTAGAAGTAACAATTGGAGCACTGAAATGCTTTTCTAAAGAGTGATTTTAAAGATCTGTATGAACATAGGTTTTGAAGAAGAAGTTCTCTCTAGGCAGAAGAACCATTCTCTATAAGGATTAAATGACAAAAAGATAGATAAATCACCTCTCAAGGCCCCTTCCACACTGCCAAAGGCAATCTGTTGCTTTACTGGTACAAAACAATAAGATGTATTTTGTAGATTTTTAAATTTTCCAAGATCTGCCCTAACATCTACCAGCATTACGAATTCTAAACTGCTTCAGCAGGGAAACAGTGGGAAGACTGAAGAAGGCCAGATCTTATTGCTTGCAGAAAAGAGAGGGAATTAATATACACAAATTTAAGGAGACTTGCTGCTCTGCATCAGATTTTTCTGTGGAAAAAGGATGAGACTGAACTAGAACTGCTTGGAAGTCTGTAACAAGGAAGAAGAACAAGGTGACACTAAGAACGCAAAACATTCTCAATTTGAATTTCTCACACATGGCTACACAAAAGGAGTTTGAAATGGAGAACTGTATAGCATAGTTGTATTTTTAGTCTTTGTACCTTCTCCTGTGCTCCTTGTCAACTGCAACTAGAATAATATGATTACTGTCTTTTACATTCTGTTTTCCTGCTAGAAACCTTACATATGTGTAACAAAATGGACTAAGAAATAGTTTCTTTTTATTTTTAACAAGCAAAGAAGAGAGAATTACTGAATTCTGCTCTTTGCCTGCTAGAGAGGAAGTGTCTCCTCAGACAAAACACAAATGTTTGATCCAGAAATCACATCTACTGAAAGAAGAAACATGATCTGAAAACAAGATATAATACAACCTATTGTAAGAACTACTAATCTCAATACCATGGCACAACTGTTTCTTCAGTTTAGAAAGAGCTACTGTCTGCTAAAACAGTTAACAAATTTAAAAAAAAAAAAAAGACTATTATGTCATAAGTCTCTATCTAAGAGAGAACAGCTGCACTGCATCAGATAAAAGGTCTGCAGAGTGCATTCTTCCTCCAACAATGGCCAAAAGCGACACAAAGCTATTCCGGGACTACAGTAAGGTGAAATGAGTAGTTTTATGACCTGTGAACCCAGCAAGATCTAGTTTCCTTGTTTCCTTTGACACTGTCCCTCAGCCTGAGCTTTAGCATCTAATAAAATGCCAAGCTCTGATCAAAGTTATCTGACTTTCATCCAGCACGAATGCTCCTCTCTCTAGCAAAGCCCAATCAGCTTGTGCTACAGTTTCTCTCCTCTGCTTATTTCTAGGGTTCTCTCTTTTTTCCCAGGAACTGAGGCTTTTGAAGCCTGGAAGAACCACCCTTCTTTGAGATCAAGGTCCTCTAAAACTGGTTGAGCTCAGCAGCCAGGAAATCAGCTGCTGGGGGAGGACAGAGCACAGCTGTCTGCACCAGGAGACTTGCAAGAAAAAACTGGAAAGTATTCCAGTGCATACAAGTGAGGCTGTCTATATATCTTTATAAACAACATTTATTCTACTAAAATATTAAAAAAAAACCCAACCCAAAAAACAACTCAAAAAGTCATCATTCTGAGAGTACATAAAACCAATACTTGATGGGTCAAATACCCAGCTCAGCAGGTAACTCCCTTTTAAATTCTTTTCCTCCACATTTCTTTTTGAAAATTAAGCTACATATATCCTGTACTACCCACATTATCCCATAAAATTAAGCACTGAGTGTAGCTATAAAACATGTTTGACCTGTTTCTGTAAGTTTTCACTTAAAGGGGAGTCAAATTGTTAGAAAAAAATAGGTATTTATTGAAGAAACGTACCATTTTAATGTAATTGCTGCAAGACCTTTTTCCACATAGCTCCTGATAAAAGAAATTGAGGACTGAGAGCAGAGACTGTATCAGCAGAAGTTTTCAATATTCACATCTGAGAGTGAACAGTCAATCCTCTCAAGTTACTCTGAAGCTCTTCAAGTGACATTACAAAGGCAACAGCCTGGGATTTAGAAGAGATGGCTGAAGTGGGAATGACTGTTCCACATCCCACCACTTCTACTCCAACACAGCACAGAAGTGTAAACCAGAAACCTTCAACCACAAAGGAAAGCTCTTTACCTACCAGAATATGAAAGTGAAGGAAGCAGCTTTAAAAAGACATGTAAGACTTCGCTGAAGAGTAAGAAAAATTTTCCTTACTATCAAGCTGTATAACTCCAGTAATCACAAATGACTTCTGGGGATATGAAGTCTGCGGCTGCTTTTGGGTTGTTTTGTTTGTTTGGGGGTGGTGGGTTTGGTGTGGGGTTTTTTCCCCCAAAAGATTAAAAAAGGTATATACAAGATTTAAAGAGATGAGGGAGAACAAAGGGAAGTCATTAATTTAGTTTCTGGAAGTCTCCTATTGTACATCAAATTTTTTTTATGTATGGCTACGCTTAAGAAGTGAAACCATCAAAGCCTCCCCTTCCAATAGGGAAACTGACTGACACATCACTGCCCCAATCCAGCATTTTAAAACCCCTGTGTACCATTCAATAAACACTCTTGTCCCTACTCATTATTTTCAAGCGTCATTAAGCTGGAGCATAATTTTGACATTTATCATTTTTCACAACATTACCTAGGCTATCCAAGTCACCAAAGGGAATATGCACTTAAAAATTTCTGCACAAGAGCAGAAAACAAGTGTATCAGACCGGTCAGATCTGAAACTCCAGATGCTACAAGAGCAGACATTTGAATTTAAATTAGTTATGCAAAAATATCTGGTTATGTTCAGTACCGCTTTACTGTAGAATGGAAATGCTTTTTACAGATCAATGAAATTCCAACATCTTGGCAGGGCTAGCTTATCCATCATAAAGCAAGCTGAACTAACAAGTGTAGAAGTTACGTTTCTGTGATTTTTTAGAACAACTATTAAACAGTACCTCCTCGTGTAAGCAGATGGATGTGAATGGATCCCTATTACATGCACCGTCTGCATTTTCAAACTGGCCTGCTTGTAGCCTGTTACATTTGAACAAATTCCAAAATGTTACAGACCTGCTGAGCTAAGGACATATGAAATCAACCCAGAGGAAATGCATTTTGGAATGAAATACACTTCCAAACCAAGCAGTCTCTGTGTTCTGGCACTCCTGGAGACCCTGGCACTCAGTACTAAGGAAACCAGCACCACTGAACAGACTCCTGACTCCTTCAAAGTACTACAGTGACCTACGTTTTTTCTTACTCAGAGCTACAAGCCCACCACATGCTGAACACTGCTGTAAGTCAAATGCAAAGGACAGCTGTTTTACTCATTTCAGCATTAAAAACCGGGGTGAGGGGAAAGCTGACGTATAGGAATGTTATACATACCTGTCTAAATTTAGCTCTAGCCTCCTTTTCCTTCATTCTTCCGTGTGCAACCAGATAGTCGAACACCTCCCCTACAATTCAATAATAAGATACATTAATACCAATTTCAGAATGTAGAGATTCCTCTCCAGCAGCTGCCCACAGCAGCTTCACTGGAATGACTGCGCTTCAAGTCTATGATTACAGGACAGCTCAAGAGAACAAGGCACAACTGCTGTGCAATTTACTACACCATCATATCTTTTACAAGAAAATAATTAGTGACTGGATATACACAAAGGAAACCCTTTCCTTCCAATTACTTAGGATAGAAACTGAGCAGCATACTTCTGTTTTGTAAACAAAGATGACATCAACCCCTTCACAGACTTTCTCACAAGAGTTTCTTCTGCTTCAGAAAAAAAAGCTTCATATATGAGAAAGTTGATTATATTTGTAAATACCACCATACCAACACTAGAATTTTAATTTGTGCATGTGTATAAAATAATTCTAAACAAAATCAGAAACCTTAGCTTTAACCTAGGCTTGGAAGAGGTATCAACAAGGAGGGTCACAAGAATGAGCATAGCAGGACACACTGATATAATCCCTCACACAACCATCATACCTGTAACATTCACTGAACAAGCCCACTGTTATATGGCTGTGGATGACTAAAGGTTACTGAAGATCTACTGTGTTTCAGTTTTTCTCCTCTTTAATCAATGCAGTCATTTCAGAGCACATCAATACAGACTACAATGTCTGAGCTTTAGGTGCAGACCACTGGCCCATAAAACACTGATATATTTGTGAAAGCATGGGAGATTTTCTTTACTAAAACCAACAGTCATGTACATAAGAACTACAAACACAGAAAAATAACACAGTTCTAAAAATTACTCACTAGTATGCAAAAACCATAAAAACTTCAGAAGTGGATCAAATATTTAAACATTCCCTACTGAGCAAGGAAACATGGTTTTGTAGACAGCCACCTCACAAGAGAAGAGCAGAAAAACATCATATTTATTTTTTTAAAAGAAGCAACTCCACCAAATTGCATTAAAAATGGAGTCACACTGCAGGAAAAGCAACAACTGAGCCATTTGAGGGAATGTCAGGACTTTCTATAATATAGTCTTACTTCCCTCTGCTGTGTATTCTTTAATACTTAGCTCAGGTAACTCTCTCAGCTGTATTTCACAGCTGTTTCTTAAAAAACCTGGACGCAGCAAACCTGAACACTTCTTCATAATTCAGGAAAAAAGACATCAGGGAAAGAATTACCCCCAATTTATGTGAAATGTTGCAGCTGTAGCAGTAGTGTCTTTCACCCTGCAGCCAGAGTCCATGTGCATCATGATGGCGTCTATTTTGATAAAGAGAAAACATGGGAAAACTGATGCCTGCCACTGTGATTACCAGCCATTCCTGTCTTGCAGAGCATGGCACATCAAAAGGTACTGCTCTTGGCCTTTTAGACCAGTATGGTATTTAGCTCTCCCTTATCACGCTAGGAAAGGTCTCCACTCCCTCAGAGAACCATTGGCCTTTCAGCTCCTAGAAGCCAATCACTAGATGGCAATAGGACTTCACTTCTAAGTCTAGTACCATCAAACAGCACAGAGGTGTCTCCCCAAACACCTGTACTAGTCAGTATTTTAATGGTTTAACACCCACTCCGTTGCTGTTTAGGCAAATATTGGCTGGGCATTTAGGAAGCTGCTAGAAGGAAAAACTGGCAGGCAGAGATTCTTGCTTTATTTGTAGCAATTGATTAAACTTCACATAATCTAATGTCAGAGTCTGGATTGCTGACTTTCTCTGAAGAAAAGTCTATCTCCTTCCTAAAACGAAAGAAAAGCCTCAACTGTTTGAGATTGCCAGATGCTGGTGCTAAAGAGTCACACTGACAAGCTGAGTGATATTAGGTTCTAGCCAGCAAGGAGTAACTTAAGCCTGAATACCTGAATTCTGGCTCTGGTGAAAATATCTGACACTGGATGATGTGTACTTTTCCATCCCCTCTACAATCAGGAAGAGTATTTAAGTTCCTCCTAAAATGGCATAAGGCTAAGCCTAACAATTCTTGACAGCAGAAGGCCTGTGATTAAGATACGTAAGATGTCATCAACATCTAAAAACAGAAGTTGCAGTGCTCATGCTTTTGAAAGCAACAGTTAAAGAAACACAGAAATGTTTCATCTGAACTTGATTTTACCAAATATTTTATACAAAACAGGACACCAGAGGTAGGGAATTTAAATATAATAAATTGAGAAGGTTAGTATTTGTTATGGGCCGAACTATCACTGGCTGATAAGAGACTTCCATTAAATTTGAGTTGTGAAAACAAAGCAAATATTACTAATTTGTAGTCAGTTTAGAAGCTGGTTTTATAAGTTACATTTATTATTTATGTTGACCAAACAAGTCCCAGTGAATATTAAAGATTCTGCTTAATATTTTACACTGCTTTGACATAAATATTTGCTGAAAAAGAAAGCAAAACTTTCAAGAAGACAAGTGCCTTCTCTCACTTGGCAATTTGCTTACGTGTGTCACTGCAGCAGAGAGGTACTTACCCCCGCTTGCATATTCCATTATTAAATAGAGAGTTTTTTCAGTTTCAATGACTTCAAATAGCTTCACTAGAAAAGAAAGACATTTAGTCATCAGTTAACTAGCTGCAGAAGTATTATGTTAACCCCCCACAGAATTCTGTGAGAGAAAAATACCCAAACTGTCACTTGATAATATCAGACTATTTACTCTAAAAAAGCTTTTTCTGTTGAATGTTCCTACATAGAGAATACTGTAACACATTTGGTCAACTCATACAGAACAACATGTTCTCAAGAAACAATACTTTGCTGCTGTTACATGGGAACATAACTAAACATGCACAGATTTGAGCATCAGCAATAGCCATTTTTGTGCACTAAACTGACACACGTGGTGATAAATCTGTTACCAGTCATTCTGCTGACAGTCCCACAGCAATACCATATCATTTAAATCTACAAACTTGAAAAAAATTCTTGACCACTTCTTGGTTTTGTTGTATATGCTAATTTTTAATGAGAGCTTGAATTCAGTCAAAAATCAATACCATACTCAAAAAAATGCAAATTTATCACTTAGCTATGCAAATAACAGTTCTGTGCAAAGGGACCAAAATGTTTATTATTTTTTTTAAACACCCGGTTCTGAATTACCATTTACTACTGCTTTTTTACAGTACATTCATACTCTAGTGCAAAATAATCTTTTAAACTCATGCCACAAAAATCTTAATAGTGAAAAAGTTAAAATTTCTCCAGAGATGGAAATCACGTGAAAGAAACAAGATACCTATATTTGGATGATTTAAGATCTTCATTATTCTTACTTCTCTAAAGAGCTGAAATAAACATAAAATATGAAATAAGTTAATGGAATCACTAACATACAGCCATTCTTCTTAAAAAGTGATGATTTTGATGTAGTTATTTAAACACAAAGGGCAAACATTATTAGCATTTCAATGACGTTCATAAAATTAGCACTTATTGAAGGGAAGAGTTAAATACCTGCATAACACCCCTCCCAAACAAATCGACCCTCAAAAACCTGAAAACACCCACAAAGGACTCCAGACAGCTCAGGAAAGAAGTGACTTTAGCCCTGTGGTTTGCAGACTTTTGGGGTCAGAAGACCATTGTGAGCCTACACAGCTTCCTGCTGACCAGTACATCTCACATATCTTTCACTCCCTTCACAAAAGGTACCGTTCTAAATTTTTGTGAATCTCCACCAGAACACCTTTAGAAGATGACTGCAGTATGTTACTGGCATGAATTCAGCATTCTTCAGTACTTTGCTAAGGCCCAGGCATTACTGAGCTACGACAGCAGCTCACAGGTGAGAAATCATCTGTTTATATTGTGCAAAAATCACGTTATCCAACTACACCAGCAAGGAGCAAGTTCTAAGGAGAGATGGGAAGACAAGGCCACCCCTCAGCCCTTCAGAAGCACTCCTGCAAGGCAACTGAGGCACAGCAGCATCTTGTCCTGGGTCTGCCAGCACAGCTCCACTGAGTCACTGGCAGACACAGCCCCGAGTCTGCCCGGCCAGCGCAACACGCTGAAGGTACTCGCCGAAATTAACAGGGCAGAACACAAACGGTGTTTTCCTGACCCTGTCGTGCTGCTTCCCTTTATGCCAGCACTGGAGTTAACCCTGACTGACACACAAGGTCCATGAATTAATTTAACAGAAATATCTCACACAACACACAACTCCCCCATATAAAAGCACTTCATCTCTAGCCCACCCCAGCAGGGTGGTGATGAGGGACAACTGCCATTTCAAGCTGCAGCATGACATTATATTCCCTGTCCTAAATCCCAAGAGAGTGTACTGATCATAAGGATGTTGTCATGTTCCACACCCTGTCTGTCCCTCCCCCACTGTCAATACTTGTGTGAAGAGGGTTTTGCTTGAGTAACTATTTCTGCAGATTTCAACTTGGCCTGTCACACAGAGCAAACTCTGTCCTTCTGCAACTGAATGAAAATATGAAGTGACATTTAACAAACTACAAATGAAAGCAAAGTCATAACTGATCAGTTGTTAATCAGTTTCACCTCTCAAAACTCTTCTGCAAAAGATCATTCTAACACACAAATAAATTCATAACTGTAATACTAAAAATGCCACAGGTGGTGTTACTGCAATATAAAACATTGCTTTTAATGTAGCTGGTAAATAGCAGATTAATTAAAAGCAGTTCCAAGATAAAATATTATTACAAAAAAAATTGAAGCACAAATACTCTTGTATTCAGAAAACCGAAGATTTTTCCTTTTACGCAGTACACTACATGGCAATCAAGAGTGTAGCTGTTCTCCCTCTGCAGCTCCCCCATGCCAGCCCAAGACTCCAGAGGGTTGATGTTCTTCAGTGTCAATTACCTTCTAACAAAATGCTTCAAAAAGTGGGAGTAATCAAGAGGTTTTATTAGAAACCTAACACAAATTTCTACAGGAATAGCAGTAACCTAACAGATCATCCTGAACATAATGTAAAGTGATTGAAGAAGAATAGAAGTCCAAGGGAATGAAGACATAGGAAAAAACCCAAGAGTTTTGTAAATATGGGATAGCAGCATTTTTATTAACAATAAGGAAGAAAAAGTGCTGCTGCAAGATTTACCTCAGGTCAGATTTCAGGTAAAGTGAAGAAGTCTGGTATATCTACACATATTAGTAACAATGTAAAAACATGTAGGTGTATTTACGTGATAAAAGCAAAAAGAAGGTGGAACTTTCTAATAAAAAAAAAGGTGGAACATTAGAAACAAACAGAAAAAAAAATCCTTACGCCTTTGTGATTTTTAATAAAAGACAGCGCAAAGGGTGGGTATAAAATAAAGCAATAGAACAAATTCACAATTTGGAGACCAGCTGTTCTAGCCATTCTCTGCTTTCTGATATTTCAGAATAACAGAATTTCTGCAAAGGCCGAGATCTGGGGAGGAATCCTCACTGCACTGCCCGGGAGACCTCCCTGCTACAGCCACAGCTCGGATTGGCACACCACCTGAACACAAAGTGAAAACAAACAGTTTTCCAAATGCTTTTAATTATCTTCTTATCCCGGTCTATGCCTGACACTTTGCTAGATGACAAGCTGCTTAAATGAAATCATGATTGATTGATCAAGTAAATTATTTGCCATGCAAAATAGTTTCAAAACCTGCACATGCACATTTTCTTTACCCTCCAGAGAGGTAAAATTCCCTTCTTTTCTTTTTTAAACTGTGTTATTTCTGGAGCTTTTTCATATGTAATTAGACAGGGTAGGCTACATCATCTCTCTCTTGATCATCAAAAATTTAAAAGCAGTTGAATCTATAGCTATTTTTTTCTTGCTTTTCATTCATTTCAGCTAAACTGGTGTATAATATATTCTGAATACTCCATTAATACTTTTAATCACAGCTTATATAACTGAAAGCCTCTTATCAGTTTTTACAATTTTGAAGAGTTTGCTTAATTCACTCTCAGCTGGTATCTGGTATCTTCCACCCCCAATACCCAGATAAACCCTACTGGGTCAGACTCTCACCAAAACACTGGTCCACAAAATGACTACTCTGCTTTACTAACCTCAGTGAAGCGTGTCAAAAAAGCAGCCTCTACATTATGAGCCATTTGTTCAAGTGGGTGACTAGGAACAAGCTCTTTCAAAAAACAGACTATTTTTGTCTCAGAGGAAATTAAAAATAAAAATACTTGAGACTAGAATACAACCACCAAATTATAATTTTAGTTAGATAAATGCACTTCAGATTGTGAACCCTTAGTCAGTTTATCTGTGTCTCATTTTGACACATATAGAAATATCCACAGGGTTATCTGCAAATGTCTGACATTTTAACATGTATTATAGTCTATCCCTGATAGAGGAATAAAATGTAAAACATCATACTACTTTCCTAAAGTATGTTGGATAAAGGTCTGACAGATTTAATTTCCCCAAAAATATTATGTGCATCAGCTTCTAGGAAATGACATAGTAACTATCATCACACAGTAAAATTCAAACAGCCAGGTATGATAAAACCTCACAGCTCAGAGGTTCCCTGCCCACAGGAACACGGAACAAGGTGTATTATCAGCAAATGTAACTCTAAGATTCTTGATACAGAAAATTATTTTCTTAGTTTTATGAACTTACTAGCCATAATGAGACTCTAAAGGCAGACAAACAACTGAAAACAGTTCTCATCAGCTTAATTTCTAATACTGAGATTAAAAAATACTCCAATCTTGTTGAACAGCTCATTTTCCGTCAACAGGAGCTCTACAAATGTTTCCAGGCAAAGACAAACATCCTTAGTCTGCCAAACAAATGGCTTTCAGCTTTGTTGTGGTCTGGTCCTTTGAGTGTAAGCCATGTCAGATACAGGAAAAGAATGACATTTAATTAATGCTGTGAGCCAAAAAACTGGATTAAAAAAACCCCAATGAACCAGCAATAGAAGCTGGTTCTTTTAGGCCAACTCCCTTTGAACACAGCAAAAGACAAACTAGAAGTGCTCCTGTAGTAGCTATCACAAGACTGTCAGTAACATATTATTTTAAAAATACTGAAAAAGTTTGCTAAAATGTGAATCAGTGCCAGCTGCAGAGCACCAACCTCTCCTGGTCACCTTCTCCCTTAAAGGAGGAGGCTTTTCACACAATGTTGTCCCAAGCCAGCTCAAGCCTGACCTGTGTATTAGGCTTCTCCTGGTAACTGCTCACTGAAATATGCCCTACATATAATAAAGAGCCTCAAGCAAAAAGCCTTTACACAATACAAGTTTGCCTCAAACTAAGCACAACTTGAAAACAGAAAGGGATACTCATTACAAACAGAAAAGGCTGAGCTTTTTAAATTCTCATCCTTTTCTTGCAGTTCTTAAAACACTGATTGACCCATGGTCAGAAAGAACATGAACCATGTTAAAATTGATGTTTAAAAACACTTAAATGCTTTAACAATAAATATTGCCCAAGTAAGTGGCAAAACATCTGCACATAATGAACAAAAATATTTGGCTGAGCAGCCAAGTTCTTAAACAGGAAAATGAGAAGTGATTTAGTGCTATTACACGGGCTTGCTAAAAAAACCCTTGCACATAATGGCATTGGCAACTCAAAAGAAAAAAAAAAAACAAACAATTTTTTTTTGTCTAGGAGGAAGTGAACTCTGTAGCATCAGCACTTGTTTGCAGCGAGACCAATATTCACTGGAACTGCGTACACAAGTCCATTTGCGGAGAACAGTGATTATGACTAACACCACCAGCATGGGAAAAAACCTCTAAGAATTCCCTTTTCTTTCAAAGCAGGGAAGTACCGGTTACAGCTTCCTCTTCACTAAGCAAGAGCAGCAGAGCAGTAATCAGGTCCTAAAACAACAGTAAAGAGTAGCTGCATGTGGCTGCTACAGAACTTCCTCAGCAGTAGACAAGAAACTGGACCCTTCCGAAGAGCTGCGCTGCCGAGTATCAGTGTCGAGCTGTCAGGGCTGCAGCGAGGGCATACCGAGAATTACTGCTCCGGAAAGCAAAGCAAGTCCTTAACAAGGTTAACTTCTTCCTGGCAGCTGAAGTATCGATGTGGAAGATGGAACACAAAGAAATCAGAACTGGCAGCCCTTAATCACCATTTGTTTCCCCACCTAAGGATGACTCGGGTATGCAGCTACAACGCAGCTGAGCCACTGTACACCACACCCTCTTCTCGGCGCAGCCTTTCCCTCCCCACCATACCTCAAATATTTTATCTCTCTCTCCAGAAGTGCAAGATCAGAAGCACTTCCATCTTAGCTTCCCCCACTTCCACAGGTCGCGCGTGCAGTTGGCTCCAGAGGCACCGAGGCTGCGGCACTGCCAGCAGTGCTGGGGGGAAAGGGGCAAAGGCTTGCAGAATAAAAAGCCTTGGTCAGGCAAAGCTGGCAAGTAATATATTGTGCATTCACTCTGCTTACTATGGCAAGCCACCATTTAATTTTAATAAAATCCCTTTCAGTTTTTGAATTGAAAACTGACACATCTTGCTAAATTTTTTCTGTGCTCGTATAACAAATCAGCTTAGAGAGGAGAGCACATTAGCAATTTCACTCCACAAATTCGATCTGATATCTACCCTGCTATTTTGTACTATTCTTCCAAACCAACAGTTAAGAAATCCAGTGGCTGACAAGATCATACTACAAATCACACTTCATAATCTAATTTTATGAATTGCAATTAAAAATTAAATTACAACAGAGATGGAGCCATGAGTGGACACTCAGTTGGCTGAAATCCAGTAATCAAAGGCCCATCATCCACACTTCCAGCTTGTGGCTTTACCAACTGAACACCTGTGGCTTGTAAAAGGTTTGTATTGTACCCTGATACGAGCTCAAACTGGCATTACTTCTTGCTGACCATTCGTCCCTTGCCCTGATGTTTCCCCTTCGTATCACACAGCTTTTGTTTCTCTTTCAAGTGCTTCAAGCATTTAACAATTTCTTTCAGGTATTCCAAGTTGCAATCTGCCACTAGAATCAACTTTATCTAATCCATCGTATTACCTAATTTGCACTTTATTTTCACCATGCTTACCCAGAAACCACCAATAACCTCAGGGATTAAGCTGAGAAAAATTCTGAGAAAAATGAAACCAGATTATCTACTTTTACCCAGTCTAGAGAGTCACACACAGTTGCTACCTCCTTGTACGATGGAGCCTTTCTTCTACAGGTTATTCTTTGCCTCTCAACCAAACCATACAATGTAAGAACTTGTGAGTTTTTCCAATTTACTTTTGCACCATTGATCTTGATAAAAACATCTAGTCACATGATCTTTTCAGTATTTGCATAAAATACAAACGTGTATATTCTCCAGTTTACTCTAGTTACTCTCTTTCATTTTGTTTGCAAGTAAATTCTGCATATTGTCTTGTTCAAACAGAAATATTTCAAGGGGGGTTTTATCAAAGTACTCAAAAGTAAACAAAAAGCCTTTGACTGCAGCACTTAAAAGGACAGAGTTAGAGAAGTCCCAAGTAAAAGTAACATTTAAATGTACTTCCTGCATGGACTCCCAAACCGACTGGCTTGCTTAATGAAAGAGCAGGGTTTATCACTCTGTACAAAAAAAGATAAGGCGATACAACTGTAACAGCACATTAAACATTCAGAGCTAGAGGGAAGAAACCAGAATAGCCATGGCCCAATTTGTTTCATACAACTGCATCACCTCTCCTGCTGCAAACTACATGAAAGGCACAGATACTGCCTGGTCTTCAGCCCACAGGCAGTATTTTCAAGGCCGGTTTAAGAGGACAGAACATAAGTTTTGCATTTCTAAGTTTAACAAAGTGACCGGCATGAAGGAGACATGGGGCCATGACACCAAACCACAAGCGTCCTCTCTACAGAGTCAGCTCTGCTTGGGAGACAAAGGAAGTGGCAAATACCACCATTTGCTCAGCTTACAGCCCCGCACAAGCTCAGCTTGAACAACTGCAGGGTTGTCAAAAATATCTGTTGCAAAACCAGTTATTAAATACAGTAGTCAGACGTGTGCAAAGGTATGCAGTGCATCGGATTCTCCAGCACAGGCATTCAGGGTTAATGGAAGGAGGTGGGGGAGTGCACAAGTTAAAATGCAGTTGAAAGATTAAATGTAAAAACATACCTTTTGTAGACTAGTTGGGTTCAGCTGTGTTTTGTCAATTATTTTTATGGCAACCTGAAGGAAGAGTTCATGATCAGTATTTTCCATAGGAACAATGCCGCATTATTACAACATGCTCAAATCCAGTAACAGAAATGGAAAACATGAAAATTACACAAAAACCTCTTAAATGCCTTCTGCAAATTATGTACTTGTATTTAAACTAGAAGCAGGAGAGTAGAAAAACCCTGGTATTTTAAGGATATTAAGACGAGAAGCTTGCTGAGTCTTTTACTTGACATTAAGACCATCACACTCATGACAGTGGAAGCTCCAACACCAGACAGTGCCCCGATAGAGAGCAGTGTGCCTACAGATAATATTTACACAGTATAATTACACAACAGATTACACAGTAGTGATTGGGCATTGGCAGTTTCTAAAAGCAGATATTTCAGAGCATATTGAAAGCATTTCCACACAAATTTGGCAAGAAGTAAGTTCATCTTTGGAAATTCACTAAATATTTGTGTCAATTTGCTCCCTGATGGGTATTAAAAAAAGTATCACTTGGGAATCAACAAAAACATGTTGGCTGTAGTACAACACTTTGGGTAAGTACATTCCTTTACTTGTTCTCATCTTTTCAGTAAATGCTGCACAGAAATATTAAAAAACAAAATAAAAATTTCAAAAAATAAGCAAAAGAGAAATTCCATACCATGCTAACTAGTCAGAATCTGCAAATTTGAAGCAATGAATAGGCAACAGATACTTCGGTGCAATGTAATTTGGATACTGGATGAAGTAGAAAAGGAAATGAGAATCTTTCTAGAATTACACACCAATTGGTATTTTTCCTTTCTAAATTAGAGACTAAACATACCAGAAGAAGCTCTACAGAAGGAGATGGTGCCTCTCAAAGAGGCAAGATGCTGCAACTCAGCTGATTATAATACCTCACTGGTGCAAAGCAAAGGCTTTCAACTCCCCTTCAATTTTTGGCTCAAACAGTAGGTGCTGCTCCTTCCCATGCCACAGCCCTCATTTTCTTGCATCACTTTGTGCTATCTTTGTCACCTCATTAAGCTGGGGTTGGCGACATATGGAATAAAGAATATCTTACATCAAGGCCAATTTATATCCCTGCATTCAAGTGCAAAAACACGGGGATGGATTGTCAAGATGGAGAGGGTAAGAGGGGAACACTGTTCAACGCTTGGGTGCATCATGGAATTATATAATGGATGTGGTGTTTTCTGAAACTGATATTCAAGACTTATTTTAAGCTCTTCTAGATGCAAGATATGATGAGACATGACTGAGAAGCCATCTAAGAATGCTTTTACTTTGGGGAGTATTTTCTTCTAAGGCAAGCTACTGAAATTAAAGATCACTATTTCCTGAGGCAAAATTCCATTGCAAAATCTTGAGAAATCACTTCAAAAACACAAACAAGAGAGAAAAACATTAAGCAATAGGTATTTTTATATTAGCAGCTGTGTACAAAACCAAGAAAGATTTTTATCTCTACCTTTATGCCTGTTGTTAACTTTGTGACAATGGTTCAAAGTTTTTCGCTTCCTGCAATCTCTTATAATTCCATGCTGGATATAGTGACCACTGCCTTTGTCAACAGCAGATAATGTTATTTGAAAGTGACCTGGTGTCCTAAGACTACCCATAGCTGTTCACTTGGTAAGTGCATTCCACTCAGAAAAGGTTGCATTTGTGTTCTGGGCTGTATGATTCTGGCCAATCTTTAAAAGATGTAAACTTTTTTCAACCCACCAGGTCTTAAGCTACCATGTTTCTGCAAAACCAGCTCACCTCTCTCAGTGTGCACTTGATGCCAGATGACCAGAAAGGTCTCTGACACTGTCAAACAAATTCAGCCCTGGAGATACAGGGAAGGTACACACCTCAGCTTTTTGAAAGACAGACTCTCAGGCCTATTCAGTACACTAATTATAGCCTTAAAGGCAGGATGAATTTAGAGAATTCCTATCCACTTGAACACTGAGAGTACAATGTGTTAACATGTTTGAGAGCTTGAACCCATCATCAGAACAGGGAACAACTTCAGGTGCCTTGATAAGGTCTCCAAATCACAGACAAAGGCAGTCTGCCCTCAAGAACAGTTCTGATGAGCCTGAGAAAGTTAAATGGAGAATTTTTTAAGCACGGTTAATAAAACATTGAATTGCCTCTCAAAGCAGAAACTTTGCTCTCTACATAAAGTGCATTTGGAATGGTTTCAAGTACGTTGAGCTAGGGCCGATGCTGGAGGAATGCAAGTCCACCTACACTATTATACTGCTGCATCAGCCATGATATTCTGCGTGAAATTGTTAATAGAATTAAAACTGAGCTTGTTTTCACCATTCACAATAACATGACTTAAAACATTCCTCCTACATGATTTGAATAAGGGAGTTAAAGAAATCAGAAGTTGCGACACTGAGCAAATTGGCCAAACTGCTACTATTCAGAATGTTTTCTTCCTCTTAAATTTCACTTTTTTCAAGAGAAGAACAGAAAGAAGATGACAATGGATTCCTCGGAGTCAGACTTGGATTCTGAAAGAATTCAGCCTCACTGGGAAACTTCAACTCCCTGGCTATTAACTGAACACATGTCTTTAATGAACAGAAGGATCCATAATAATTTTGGCCACCTCAGTAGGAGCAGAAGGTAGTTTTATCTTTTAGATTCATTTTGGCAAGTATGGAAAATTTGTCAGAGGAAACACCCTTTGATAAAACTACAACAGAAAATACACAGATTGCAGTCAAAGAATTAAGAAAAGCAGACTGACAATGAAGACTTGTGGTTTCAAAAGGGCAGAAAGCCTACAAATAACACTCTCCTAGGCAGAGGATCAAGTAGGATGGTGTGTTCAAACACCAGCTCTAATGCAGTGAAGATAATCTCTGGCCACACACTCCTTGCAAGACAATTCAACCCCTTCAAGTTAGGCTGATGTTCTGATCATCCCCTGAACGGCTAAACTTTTCTTCCTTTCTGCAATTTGGAGATGAACTCTCATCATGCATCCTGCAGACACACTAAAAATGGAAATGAAAAAGAGTCCTAGAACTTACTCCAGTTGGAAACATGAAATCTTCATCTCAAGCAGCAGGAAAATTCACAGGGAAGGACTCCAGATGCAAGGAGATGTGCAACTACCCTAAAAGAATGCTTAAACAAACATATCTTCCTTCCAGGAAGTGACAGAAAAGTGCTGATCTGCATCAAGATCTGGAAGCTCCTCAGCACAGAGACATAAAGAAGGAATTGCCATAAAGTGAAACCGACATGGTCACCAGAAGGACATTCAGAACAGAGACACAGATAACAAGGAGAAGATAAGTGGGGTTCAAATACAGCAAGAACACAGCAGAGATGAAAACCCATTTAAGTGTAACTCCCAAAATGAAGCATTTAGTTTAGGTTTTGCTACGTAAGATGGGAAAAGAATAGGAACAAAGACAGGACAGGCAGCAGGAGCAAGTGTGTAAAGCAGGAAATCACAAATTCAGAAAGATAAGTGCCATCTGGCTGAGGCCAGGCTGAGAACATGATCCTGGAATTCTTACGAGAAGCAGGTTTTTAAAGGAGAAAGGAAAAAAAAAGCATTCTAGCAGCACAGGTTTCTAGCACCTACCAAGAACAAAACTGCAGCACAAGGTTTAGAAATGATCTTACAATTTTTTTCACCAATTTATCATGAAGTTCCTGAACTTGAAACTGGCAGGGAGAAACCAAGGAAACAGAAGGTTTAAATGCAACATATTTTCCTGCAGTTAACTGTACCCTATGGAAACACACAAGATATGACTACCTGGACTATTGAAAAGCGTCATCTAGGAGGCTGCATGGAAATTTTTCAACTAGATAAGCTGAAAAGTGCACAGAGGTTTTTTTCCTCCTAAAGAAGATGGCTGAAGAGATATTAGGTTGGAAATAAATGACTAAGAGTTTTTCAAGGACAAGATTTTGGGACCAATCTTGTTTAATATCTGTATCAGTGGCCTTGGCACAGGATGTCAAACCATAATGATTAAGTCTGTTGGAGGAGTTAAGAGGCACGATCAAATACAATGGAAAACTGATTTAAACAACCTTGGAGATGAGATAGCAATGAAACCGAGATTCAACAACACACAACGTTGGTGCTGTTGCTGATCACAAGCAAAACCCATCAATTTAACAGCCACGAGAAAGGCTGGCACACTCTAAAGATTGATCAGATAAATACTTCTGTAAGGGCAAGGGTGAAGTAATGACTTTGGGGAAATTGCTATCCAGAATATCGTTAACAACTGTGGTCACAGACATCTAAAATTATCAACATTGTACAGTTCCTCTAGCAAGAAGAGAAATTTTATGCATCACTCTCTTAAGGAAAAAAAAAAGTTTTAAATACCTTGAAGATATTCCTAGAAAATCATGTTAATTGTTTCCTTTTAAGGAATGACACTAATTCCAATGGTCACATTCCAGAAAGTGTTTATGCTCTGAATTGATTGAACTACATCAATTCCATGAGAGTGGAAGAAATTTAGTAATTGAACATTTCCAAATTTAGCCAAAGATTTTACACCGTCCCCTTTATTTGTTGAAATTTCAAACAAAAATAATGAACCGGAGGTCAATACAGTTATCTGCAAGTAAAGAAAAATGTACTTCACTTTTTGCAAAGTGTGACACATATCTATCTCCAAGTTCTATATCTATAAAAATAGAAAATAAATACTAACCAAGTACTTGCATATTCCATCTTAAGTATCACTAAAAAGAGGAGGCAACTTAAGTGGAAAGGAATTCACCAAAAACTTTCTCTGTTTTTGAGATGATGAGAACTAACTTTAATATCAGAAGACAATGGGAACTGTCAGCAAAAAAAAAAAAAATAGAATCCATCTCAACAGCTCTTGCAAAATGATGTCCCCTCTGTTCTTCCCTCTGTTCCTGCTACTGAACTCCGTATTAGCTCAGAAAAGAGAAATTCCCTTAAAGCACTGCAGTCAGCGACACAGCTTCCGTAAAAGTCCTTGCTGGTATCAGCAAACATTTACTTCATCAGACAGGTTTGGCAAGAAAAGGTCAGCAAGGTGTTTCTCCCTCTTTCAGTACTTCAAAGTTGCTTTTAATAAAACAGCACCAAGAAACACCTTCTTTTAACAAGAAAACAGGACTATAGCTCACCAAATCAGAAACACCATTAAGGGCAGGTGATTAAATACATTGCAATGGCATGCAGAAACGAAATATGGAGCTGAGTCAGACTCTAACTGGGATGCAAGAGAAAGCTTGTCTATACTACACACATTGAGCAAACTGTCACTGACATAAACTGAAGCATCTTCCCAAAGCTGCCCAGCACTGCAAACACCCTGGGATGATCCACCCTTGGATTCCTGGGAGATACATTGCTTTGGCATGAAAATACTGCATTTGGGCTACTTGGAACATAATTAAGATGACATTTAGTTCTCATTCCCAACTTCCCATCCAATACAGCCCTGCAGTACAGAGACGTTAAGAGGCACTCTTTCCAACAAGCCTATTTAACTGCTGTATATTGATCCCTTTTTTGAAAATGGAGGATTTATCCAAAATATTAGAAGCAAACTTTAACATAACTGAGTAGGACAGGCCCTCACCAAAAATACAAATTTAAGAGACCATTTCCAAGAGAAATTGTTTGGTAATCATTACTAAAAAACAGTTTTCAATTTCTGCTTTTTTCTACAGCATTGGCAATATCTCTAGTAAAATGTGCTCTATGTTCACTGACTCAGAAGATGCTGTTCCAAGAGAACCTTCACACCTACAGCAACTCACTGCTGTTTACACCCATACCACTTTACCTCTCTGCCAGTTAGGATGTGCCTTGCCAGTTTCACTTTTGCAAAATTCCCCTTTCCAATCGTTTTAAGGAGTCTGTAATTTCCAATATGTGGCTGCTCATCAGCACAGGAGGCTATGGAGTTCCTGCAGCGAGCTCCAGAGCGCCCAGTTCGAGAGGAAACTTCCTGCCGTCCGTCTCCATGGGACGTGTGCTGCAACAAAAACATACACGGGTAAGGCCCAGGAATAAAGACAAAGCACATCAATGATGAGAAGCACACAACATTCAAAAACATCAGCAATGTCTTTGAAGAAACCTTCAAAGGATCCAACTCAAACTTCACGTTCACACTGAACTTTGTTCTGATGGGGGCAATACAGTGGTGCCCAGTTCACAACATAATATCCACTTCAGCACCTGGTAAAGACAGTGGAACATCACCTGCACTGCAGCAGCAGCTGAGCATTTTTAAGTAACTTGCATGGACTCCCAGATCAGTTAGGAAACATGGAGGTGTTTGATATTATTTTCCATTTGCATTACTATGCCTAACTAGTGCAGGAAAGCCTTCAGAAAGGAAACATGAATAAAGCTTTTCCAAGAGCACAAACTGTTAACCCTTACTGGACAACTTACACTAATAAAATAATAAAAGGGTTTTTTTGTTTCCTGTGGTACTAAATTTGTGTTCCTACAGATCCACATGACTGAAAATACCCAGGATGACCTGGAAAACAAGGGAAGAAATCTTACCTAATGCACAGAAACCTTGGATATTGAAAGGCTGAAAACTAATTACAGAGATCTGAGACACTGTCTGCAATCTGTTAAGTTCCTTTAACTCTGTTTCTTTGAACAGCTACTAATTGCAAAAAGGAATGGCTATATATAATATCTATAACAGTTTTTATTTGTTAGATCACATGGTTAAGATAATTTTTTCATTTCCTGATAGCCTGTTTATGAAAGAGCAGGTACCCTCTTACGTTCTTAACTCATGGTTGAGGTCCATACACCAACCACACTAATTAAAGTATTGGTTAGAAATGCTCAGGAGCCTGCAAACATGGAGGCTTCAAATATCTGGCTCCACCAAAGATGACACATTAAATTCATAGTCAACACAGAAACCCCCGAAAATCCTGCTCTTCTACTACTCCTCTTGCTTAAACCCAGTGGGGACAATCAAGAAATTGGCGTAGAGCAACATTCAGTCTGAAAATCACTGTAGCGTGAAGATGAGATCATACCTCAAGAGCTAACAACCATGGTACAGGCACAAATGAACAAATCCATGCTTGCATGACACTTGGCAAGTTTCACTTGCCTGATGTAACTTTGTGACCATACACTTTAACATCTTAGGTTCCTTGATTTGTCAATTTAAGTGCAACAGCTGTGATCAAATTATTTTTAAAAACAGATTCATTTCATTTAAGAAATGCTACTGATAGAAGTCTATGGCAACTCCTGGAAAATTGTATCAATAGTTACTATTTTAAAGAACACACACAATGTTTTAGCATCAATCTGGCTTTAGCTTCTCCTTACTGCCTGGCTACTGCATTGCCACCAGATTTGTACTTCCCATAGAGGTACTTAATTTCTCTGATCACAATACCCCTTCACTTTAGTAAGTAATATGTATACTGAGCTCCCTAAACAGGCTGCTGTACAAATGATTAAAGACAAGGAAACATTTCCTGTACTTCCGTTCAGAACTCTTTCCTATTTTTCCAACATCTTTTTGTGGACCCACAATGCCAAGAGTAGGTGCAGCAGGACTAAACACAGAGGCTGCATCTTCTGTTCAACGCCCCACTGATTTCACAGGGGCAGAAGTAACCCTCTTTGCAGAAAATCATTTGTACCTGACCACCCAACACCAACCGTAACTCTTTTCAAGAGTTATTGCTTCCCATTCCTGGATCTTTACATGCACAATCACATCTGGCTGAAGTGAAATGCAAAGTTTCCTTTCGTGTAAAATATCAATGTCCCTGATGAGTGGCCCATCCTGACCTATTTCATATTCCAGCAAATTTATCCTAGTTTTCAGGAGCAAGAGTACACGTTTCTTCCAAACCACTAATAACTGCACAAGAACAAGAATTACACCCGTAAAAATATCCAGTAAAAATTCAAGGCTTGATAACAACTCAGTGCTCTCAATAATATGTTGAGACCTAAAAGAACTGGGTAAGTGTTTATCAATCAGTAATTCTCAAGGAGAGGAAGGACAAGCAGTAATCAGCTGAAGGAACTACTAAAGCCAATGAAATCCTGTATCAGCAATTTCAGTATTTTTCATGTCAGGCTGGTGCTGATTGTTCAGGCCATCTTAACCACCCCAGTGTGTACTGGCACAGCAATGCCAATCCTCTGTATTTCCCTAAACTCTGACTTCTAACAAACCTTGCAACACACAACGCAGAGAACTTCTCTGTCAGCTCCTTTCGTACCTTTTAGTGTCAAATTATTCAGACCAGCTAGAAAAACCAGCAACTGCTGATGCTAGATGCTAACATCCTCCTACATTGCTACCCCCGGTGATCAGGGACCAGGATGTTCTGTACAGGGCCATGAGGATATTTCTTGGCTATATTAGAGGAAGGTTCATTTCAGTTCAAGTACAGCATCCCAAGAATACAACTGTACAACTTACACTGCACTTCACTGAGAACGTAACTTTCCTCGGAAAAAGAAGTGTATCAGAACTATTTAAACTACAGCCCCTGCACACCTGGGCACCTGGCACAAGCTGGCTTCAGCAGGAGCCAGACTGCTTCCCAGCAGGGCTTGTTAGCTTAGGCTCTCCAGCAGACAGACTCAACAACTTGAATTCAACAGCTTTTGAACCACACAGCTGACTCTGAAAACAGAGTAGCTGTGCTGTCTTGTGCTCAAACGAATACACTGTTGGTCCTGAGCTAGCCTATGAGGCAGATGAGATGTGGGCATCAGGCACCATGTATTCCCAAGCCAGAGAACAGGTTAGTTAAAATTGATCTTACTCATACCCTACTTCACATAAACAGTATCAGGGAAAAGAAAGATTCTGTTATACCAACAAACTCTATTCCACATCATAAACCATCCAGTTCATGTATCTTGAGAGCTTCACTGTCCTCTTGTTGAGAAATGACTTCTTGTGTCCTATAATTTTTATCATGCTTCCTAGCTTTGCACTTAAAGGGCAGAATTAACAGCTGTGAACTCATTTGGACTAGGGGTTGATAAACTGAACACAATCTCCTTGTATGGAGGTTTGCATTTCCACCCCAAACTGGATTATTTCTTTTCAAGAATATGACCTTTTTCAGTTGTGGGTTTTAAGTATCAAGCTGTGCGTTCCTAAGCAGTTCAGTTCTCTCCAACGGACTTGCTCACAGCCATGTTTCACTCTGTAGAAATCCATTTGAAACCATGTCTAATTTGGACTATATTCTACTTCACATAAATAAATCTATCAGCAAGTCCTTCCTCTGTCAGTTACATTATTATACTGAACAGACAAGCAGCTTTCTAAAAACCACAGAAAACAGATTGTCCATTTCAACATGGATTTTCTTTCGCATATGGAAATGAAGGAAGAGCATAAACTCAAAAACTGAGTGAAAGTGTTTCTCCCAACCTAATAATATTCAAGAAGCCGTGATAGGCAGATGGAAGGCTAAATGGTGTAGGCAAAAAGCAAAATACAGGTGGTCCAATAAAAGCTCAAATCATGCATTGGCTTGTATAGCATCTGGCTGTACTCAAGTACTTTCCAGGGCAGTTTGCTCAGGAAACAGACTAACAATGCCAATCTCAGCCCAGAGAAGTGGTAATAGCATCCTCTGCTCTCCAAACTGAGATGCAGGTCATTTGTCTTTTCCCTCAAATCTGCAGATTGTGTCTCACTCACTACACTGACCCCCCAAAACACTGATCAATTTCAGGCTTCTTTTTCATGTCCACATTTATATGGTTTCAAGATATGGGGTTTGTCTTAAAAATGTAAGATTTAAAATAAGCATGTGTTTATTTGTAGTAAGTTTCCATACATTGTGGTAGGAAAGTTGTATCTCCTGGAGGTGCTTTCTGTGTAACACCATGGCTGAATGATTCCCAAAATACCTGTCTTCTTGTAAAGCAAGACCAATACACTATAGAGGGAATCTGAGGCAAGGAGATTGGATACTTTGTGCGACTTCAGGTTTGCCAGTCACTACTGCTTTTAAAAGTCAAGTCTCCTGAAATCCACTCATGACAAGAAAGCTCTTTTGTATCTTGGCATGCATCAGGTTTCATTTAAAAATCTTTTAAATACTTTAAAGGTTTGTTCTTTTTTTTTTGCACCATCCATTTTCAAGCTAACAGGACGACCTTTGTCAATTAAAAAAAACAAAACAAAACATGCTCCTCCTCCCCTCAGCCCCACCCTATTATTACTCAGCCCAGAAGGAAATGAAGTAAAACATCCCCATTTGTGAGAGACTTTACTGCAAGGGAGGGAGTGAACCCAAGATCAACTATATTTGGAACACAACACAAAACCCACCTTTTCGCAAAAGCCTTCCCCCAATGATGAGCCGACATCCTTTCATAGCCAGATAATGATTAGCATGAAGAGAAAGAAAAAAGAAAAGGAAAAAAAGTAAAAAGCAAATGAAGTATGAGGGTGTCAACAACTGAAATCTTTTTGGTGGATGTTAGTCATATCCAGTATCTATATGGTTCCAGGTATCTTAACATTCAGAGCATTAGAAACACACAGGGCAGGGGATGACTAGTATCAAAATTCTTGTACTGCTTAAGAAGTTGCCAAAAGCTGAGGAAAAACCTGAAAGAGACAGAATCTGATATCCATTCAAAGAGCTGAAAAACAGTGAGAAATCAGAATGTCCAAGACCTGTAAAAATCTATGTTTAATCACAGTAAATAGGAAACTCTTTCTGAAATGGGGCAGGAGGGAAAAATGGCATGAACTTTTTTGAAGTATTTATTTAATACAATAGTGAGATTTACCTTTATCATCAGCCAAAATGAACTAATAAAATTCAATCTTACTAAAGTCTCTAGGAATGTTTATTACCTTAGCTGTTACCTCACCTCTGTATGAAATACTACAAAGTGATATTATAGAATTTTTTGGAAAGCTGTCAGATCAGTAACAATCAGGACAGCCTCATTTTATTCAGCTTTTTTAATTGTAATACAAAAAACCTGTACTTAAAGCCTGTACCTTATAATGTTAATAATGTAAGCATCCCAGGACATGATTAACATTTGAGACACTAAATTGCTTCATTACCGTAACCTGGGCACACGGTATATAAATACGTGTTAATTTCTGGTTGTGTACTCCCCACCAGCACTCCTATTTATAGAGAAACTCGCCAGGAAACATACCATAGTTTTTTTTAAAAACTCAAAAATATTTTAAATCAAACATGCAAAGACAAAATTTCACTGCAGCCCTTCCCAACAATGTGTTGTATTTTATTTTCTACTCTCATTAACATCTTTAAGAACAGACTGCTGAGTACTATTCAGTGTAAGAGAAAAAAGGTAACCCTAAGGATATGCACAGAGGTAGCATCTTACTGAGCACAGATATCCCTGAAACAGCACAGCAGGGCATCCTGCAACTGCTGATGAAGGAATTCTACTGGAAAGTCAAAACAGAGACTTACGTTTCTGGCATCCACCAAAAGGTGTCACAGCAAACACTCAACCACAATTGTTTATATACCAGTTACTGCCCTGGGATTCCCTAAATCATCATATATTATAAAATATTATTTTCCTAGATTATAAACCAGGAACACATTAGGTGAAGATGTCCTATACTTGTCCTGATTTTACTTCCCTCCTACCAGTGGCCAGGGCACAAATCAGGATATGGAGTGAGGTAGATTTTGTCAGACCCAGTATGCATATGTTGATGTTTGCATAACCAATTATTTGGTTCCAGCACGTATAATTAAAAAGTAGTTTTTAGACTAGCTTGCTACATAATCAATCTTAAGGGTAAACAGTCATGGCTTCCATCTCACAAAATTTTGAAGGGTTTCCTACAAAGAAAAATGCTATCCACCTAAAGTGGCATTGAAGTTATCAACCCATGAGTGCAGATTTATTCACTGATGTGGGCTCCAGCCCAACCATTATGGATGTTGTGACCAAGTGGAGTAACTGAAAGGGTCAGAATTCATCAAGGGAGACAAGAAGACCTTCTAGAAATATAATATAGATGTTAAGGGAGAGAAAACACTAATTTGGATGCTTCCATTGTCAAAAGGGGAAGATTTCACTGCTCAGTTCTCAGCCTATAACAGTGTTCATTCATGTAACTCGTATGACATTCATGAAAACGAGTGGTTTAATTAGGTCAGATCTGTCAAACAACCAGTTTAAAGGGGGAACCCGAAGAGTAAATAGCCTTTAGCACTAGGAAGCTATACCTCTGACACACATTCCTAATTCTTCCACACCTCAGTGGGGAAGGCAAAATAAAGGAAAAAACCCAGGAGTAACACTCAGGACATGGCAGCTCCAGCTCAAACTGAGCACGGAAATGCAACTCCCTACACTGGGCAGCCTGATGGAGGTGGACAGTAGGGATACAGGACACTTTCACCTGGCAGAGGGAACACTGCTACCCAAAGCAACACTTGCACACTCCTAATTCTGGCTGCTGACCAGCAGTGGGAATTGCAGTGGGAATTGCTAGTGACAAGTGCAGCACTGCCCTGAAGACCAGAGTGGGGAAGTGCTGACAGCAAAGCACTAACGGTCCTCAGCAAAGGAAGGATGCCGCCCCCCCAGACATACAGGGTCTGGCTCAAGAGTCCTCCCATGAAAAACCACTATAGCCTCTGCAATGTGTTTGGCATGATTTGGTTCATGATTTGTACAGCATATGAAAGAGAGTGAATCTGTAATTCCATGATTAGCACTGAACAACACAACAGTGAAGAAATCCTGCTTATATAATCAAAAAGATAAGTCTGGTGCCGGTTAGAAAAGCTCTTTAAAAGCTCTTTTGTTGCTTCACATTATCAAGATCTGACATTCATCATATCTTTCCAGCCAAAGTTCCTTTACTGCTGATTAAAATGGATATTTATTGACATCAGCCTGGGGAATAATAGCTAAAGAGCCAACCATATTCTATTCTTCATCAACAATACTGCCAACTAAGTTGTTTCCAGAATCATCACTGTCAGTAATTACATGCTAAACAAAAAAGAAAAAAACCCAACCACCTCATAGTTGGTTTTCAAAAACCACATTGAGCTTGCAGATAAAAAACTTTGCTTAGGCTTTAACCCTGCAGGAACGAATTTTATTTGAAAGTCAATTTCTGTTTATATGTATATATATACATATTGAGCTCAGCAGCTTGCTGCTTTATGGGCCAAGAATTCCTTTTAACCCAAGGGTTTCATCCTTATCACAGGTGTACTCAGTATCTCTCAGGTTGATATGTTAATAGCAGTATGCACCTATTTATCATACATTCTAAAGAATTTTAGTGGCAGATGATCTCCACATTAAGCAGAGCCAACCTTGATATGCCATGAGCCTAAAAAAAAAGTGACCTGCATTTTTGATCTGGCTGACACCTATGGGGCAGCATTACTTGACTAAGAGGAAGTTGCAGACACATGCTACTTATATATCATATGAAATGGAGATCTGGAGAGACAAATGCATCCACTCTTCGAATTCCTTTGACTTGAGTCACCTGAGCCATGTTGTCAACAGGAACTGTCTGCTTACATCAACATGAATATGTCTTTTGGCTAGAACTAAAATGGAGAATCGAGCCGGTAAGGATACCAGGTGAGAGGGCAGCAAAGGCAAAGAAGTAGTATATGAAGTTCAGGGTATTAAATACTGCATTTCCTCTTACACACTTTCTTTCAGTAATTTCTGTAGCTGTGTTCTGTTTTTCAGGCTGCTACTTCTAAGGCCACAATTTAAGTCACATTCAGTGGTGTTAATGAAGTCTAACTTTGTAACATTTTCTGGAGCAAGGCCCTGCAACTTAGTTTTTCTGACTTACTGAAATAATTTTAAAAAGGGGGAAAAAAGTTTGTTTCCAGGAACAAAAATCACAATTTGCAGTTGTAATTATGTATCTCAGTTATTAAATAATATAAAGAAGGAAAAAAAGAGTTTATTTCCAGGAACAAAATATCCCAATTTACACTGTTGTAAATACGTATCTCTGTTTGTAGTTGTGGCACTACTCAAGTTACCTTAGCCCTAGGGTGCTGTGCTATGACGGGCTTAATTCAAACCAAACCAAAAACACCAAGAAGCATTTCTAACCTTCCGCAGCTGAAGTCGACATCCTGTTTGCAGTCACACAGAACAGGGATAACCCCACTTTTCTTAAGGGTTTATACCAGTCAGATCAGAGCTGGGCAGACTCGTCACACAGCCCCACGGTAATTAGTGCTGGCACAAACCGCGGGTGGGAAGAGGCACCCGCGGCTGATGCCCCCAGCAGCCTCCCATCAGTGCGAGCTCACTGAAACCAACTGATTAAACACCATGGCACAGGCTGTTCAGCACAGCTCAGAATTTCACGTCTCACAGTAAAAACATGAAAATACTAGCAGCTGGTGACTCGCAATGTCACACAGCCTCACCAGGTATTTTCTGAGTACACAGTACCAGGCCTATTGGGCATCAGCATATTTTTCTGCTCTGTGGAACCTTGGCACTAAAAATACATCCCAGGTGAATTCATAAAATTCTTTTTTTTGCACTTATTTTGCCACCTTCACCTGATTTAATTCAAACATTTACTACAACTGGTGAAAAATATGGAAGAATGTAGATGGTCTTGTAGAAGAAAATCTATCAGAACTCTTGGCCACAGGAACACTTCCCCCCTCAGTCCCTTCTTTAAAAAAACCCCACAGGATTTCATGCTACAGAAGAAAGCATTTCAACTACAGATCTATTTGTAATAGGAGAAGACTGATAAATAATATATAGAACAATAATATGCAAGCTTGCATATTGTCTGCAAATGCTCTAATGCATTTCATAGTTAATTGGTAATAAACCAAGACATACTGCACTAACCTTCCCAGTATCTTAAAATACATTTTTGTACCTAACCCTGCCTATACCACATCTTTTTAAATTAAAAAAAAAGGTGATACTTCTGCTGCACAGAATCCTTTTGTGCAAGCACAGTTGCAATCATGCTGGCATTTTTCAATAGCGAATTTTTCACATAAGGCACAGTCATGGAGATAAGAGTATATTTTAGTCTTGCTTTTCCTCAAATTACTTAAATTTTTAATTCAGATTGGTCTGCAGAACCAACACATTCAAAAGAGTTACCATTTCCCCCACAAAAAAACACAGCTGTGCAATGAACACAGAGGTTTTAATTAAACTCTTTAATCCAAGATTTTTCTTTTCTATTTCATGTTGTTAAAAAAAGTAGTCTTCCAGCCTCCATACCACCTGTATTTCCTTGTTTCTATCTATAGTTTGCTATCATCTTCCCACTCTTTGAATACTTTTTTTAATGAATAGTTGTCCTACTCCTCACAATCTTGCTCCTTCTGCTCCTATTTCTTTGTCACTGGTTGTCTTCCATCCTGCCATATGCACATTCCTTTGTGACTCCTCTCATCTTTTGTTTTCCACCTTCTATCTTCCTTTCCCACTATGCTTCCACACTCTTTTCTCCTCCATCTTCTCTCCCTTCCTTCTCATCACTAGTAAAACAGGTTTACTCATTCTTCTGTCATCTAAAGTCCTTCTTCTGTGCCTATCCTGTCTCCCAGATTTGCATGAAGGTGGTCTCTGCTGTCTCTGCTGCTTTCTCTCTCACATGCAGGATATATTTCTGAAAAAGACAGAAAAGATCTGATCCTCTCCTGCACTTCTGCCCCCTAAGCAGCTGGCAGCCACTGCTGCACAAGACATGGCCAGAGAGGAGCTGCTCTGTCTCTGCGGTGAGGAGCCAGCTCATCGCAGGCCAACAGCCAGCTTCCAACTGTCCAAGTGTGAAGTTCCTATGATCACAGATCATCTGGGATGCCTTTCCTCTCAAAACCAGGTGACTCGGAGCCAAATTCTTTAATCTCAAAGGCACCAAAGGCTTGGTAGCTCTGAGTAGCTTTTGGGGAAAGTCACTGTGACAGTATTTCCACTTCAGCACGTCTTGATAAGAAGCCTTAGGAACAAAAAAAAATAAAAAATCAAGTACTGGCAATTACACCTTTTTTATTCAACAGGACCTGCCAACCGCTGAACGTGGTTAACTGCAAGCACAGACAATGATAATTTACACTCACTGTCATTCTGGAGGCTAACTTCATTTTCAAAACTGCAAGTATAGGCTTGGATAAGCTATGATCAGCACGCTTCAACCAGATTCAACACCAGCCAAGCCTTTGTCAGCAGTGGTAACCTTCCAAGCAGAGAGAAGGCATTAATGGGGTCCACAACCATGGCCCAAAGGCTAGCTGAATACCTTGGCACCTCCTAAGCGTCTTCAAAGAGCTCTCTGAATATTAACTAATTAGACTTCTCTTATATGAAAGAGAATGAATCAAGGCTCAATTTACCTGCCAACACAACACACCCAGATTTGGGGCAGAAGAACAGTTAGCTGAAGTATCAAAATTCTTGCACTTGGTATTAAAAAAGAGACCTGGTGTTCACAGCTGTAGGGGCAATTCCGACAGATTAAATGTCATATTTAAATTTAGTTTTTAAGCAAGGCTGAACAGAATACAGTTTGGTAAATTTCTAGGTAGCTGATGGCCAAAACCTCAGAGAGCTTCCTGAGGAATATAGTAATATACTGGGGGGGGCTTGGTTCATTGGATCTAGCGAGTACTTGGATTAATCCCTCCCTGTCAATATCGCTACCTACAGGTATTTTTGTGTACTCTGGCACAGAACACAGCAATTGAAAAATATGCCTTACTCTAAACCTAAGGCAATTCATCTTCAAGCAAGACAATCCATGTATGTCAAATTATGAAGATAACTAAACAGAAGTGTTAGACCAATATTTTGAAGTGAGAACAAGGTGCCTTAAGTGGAAGACATGTAAAAATCTAACTTCAAGTGCTAGAACACACAGCTTGTGAATAATTATATTTTCTCAAGCACATATTAAGTCTTCCCACTGTTAAGTTATCCACAGTAGAGTTTGAATTAATTGGGGAATCTGATCTGAACACTTTCTAAAATGATTTACTATATGGCCTCCACACATTCACATGGAGCTTGAGAACCCCAGTCAGGTTTGTTATAGACTAAAACAATTATCCAAATAAACTCTGCATAGTATTTTGTAGAGTATGTTTCAACTTCAACTCTCCCCATGGCATAGGAAGGGCCACATAATATTTTAATTTCTTCCACAAGACAGGAAGCTCATTGAGATTTTACAACCAAATATGCTTAGTTGGCTTTTTGCTCAATACAGCCCTTAGCCTGCAGGTTGCATGTAGTGCTAAAACAAATAAAGATCACAGAAGTTAGAAGTGCCTATTATGTCAATAAAATCTAAATCCCTAGTAATGCAGTAATTGTTCCATGCAGCATGTTTTCTAACGCTTTGTCTGGTCTTGTTTTAAACAATGGGGCTACCATCACTTTTCTCGGACTATTTATGGTCTGGAACAATCCAACAGTTTTTCCTGATCTTTAACCAAAGTTTCCACCTTTTATGCCACTCCAAAACATAAGAAGCCCTTGCAAAATAAAAAAAACCCAAACAAACCCGAAAAAAAGCCTCCTCTGTCAAGCTTAGCATCTATCTTGTAAAGAATATCAGATAGCCTTTGCAAAAAGCTGAATAGAGTTCACCGATCAACTTATTTTAGACTACAGTGAGTGACAACTCCCTTCTGTTTATCATTTGGGGCCATGTCAGAGCCCATGCAGAAAAATGGTTAGAAGAGTTCACCGATCAACTTATTTTAGACTACAGTGAGTGACAACTCCCTTCTGTTTATCATTTGGGGCCATGTCAGAGCCCATGCAGAAAAATGGTTAGACAGGATACACCAGGATCAAGTAAGTTTTAACTCAGGAGAAATACAGTTTCTGTCTGCAGAAAGGGAGTCTCCCACCGAGCTTCGTTTGCTGCTATATGCTCATGTGGTAGGACTACTTTTTTTTTTCCTTCTTTCCTCCTTTAGCATATGACCTTTGTGACTGACTTAATCTTGTAAATAAAGTGCCAATTCCTAAACATTCGCTTTGTCAAGGTAAAAAAAAAAACAAAAAACGAGGGGGATATGGTGTGAAGGGAACAGGCTCCCTTGCGCGAATGGTAATTTCAATAAAGAAACCCTTTTAATGTCATCTGAACAGGTGACTAGCCTAACAGCGTCATTACCATCGAGAACCCTGCAAATTAAGCAGGGAAGAGGCCTATTATCTAGGTCACCTAGCCCACCCCTAGCCAAGCTGAATTATTCCCATCTGTTTACCAGAGGTTTATTCAGGTGCTTTAGCTGTAAGTTTGAATATCAGGAGAAGGCAGCAGCCCCCCCAGAGCTCCCCTCCCCACCCCACCGCGGATCCCCGTTACCGACATAACCAACCCGATCCTCGCCACCCTGCGACACTCGAATAGCACAGGGGGAATTAAAGAGGGGACACCGGGCTGGGGAGGGGAGGGATGCCCTCAAACGCCACAGAGCAGGCGAACCGTGCTGTGGAGGGGTTAAAAATATAATCAATTCAGAATAAATCGGCAATTTGGGCAGCGTACGGGCGGCGGGCGGTTGCTGACAGCGCCCCGCGGGGCGATGCCCCCGCGGCGGGGCCGGGCGCGGC